>JBBPBX010008282.1:39060-62971 GCA_038048925.1 Garcialebias charrua | reverse complement strand
CAAAGAGTCGCTCCCACGAACCCCACTGCACGGTCCACTCCCGAGATCATGTCCGGACCTTCAGCCCTCAGGTGAACCGAGCCGACATGGACTAACAGGAGCGGGCAGAGGCCGCTTCGAGTCCGGGGTGAGTTGTCCGAGGCTCGGCGGTGACCCCGTAAAGAACTCGTTAAAGAACTCGTTAGCTCCGCTGCTAACAGAACTTTGAAGATTAGCTCCCAGTTTAACCAGTTTGGATCAAAGCGTGTCGGCTCCCAGTTACAAACCAACACTGCATCGATCACCACCAGTCACAATGTGTCAAACTGGTTCACGTTATTGATTAATTATTGAGCTGATCGGAGGGATGCGTTCACGGACACTTGGTTTTTTTCTTTCTTACTGTATTCTTCTCAGCTCGTTTTATGTTGATAAAGTGCAAAACTGGAGGTTAAAATAAAAATAAACTGCCTGGAAAAGAGTTTAAAACAAATAAAAAGAGACAATAAAGCAAGTTTACTGAAGCTGAGCTAAATAAAACTTTGTTGACCTTTTTTAAATGTTAAACTTTATTTTGAAGGACTGCAGGTGTCCTCACCTCACGCTCATTAGAGCATCCAGGTGTGTGAACACAACGCCAGGGTGGAAAGACATCAGCAATAACCTGAGAGAAGCAGCTGTTGCTGCCCATCGGTCTAGGAGGGGGTCAAAGGTCATTTCCAGACTCTTCTGTCCGTCTTCTGCAGAGAGACAGAGGCTGTGTCTCAATTCAGGGGCTGCGTCCTCATGAGGACCCAGCCTAGCTGGGCCGAGTAGGCCACGCACTCACAAGACCGGGTGGGCTGAGCGAAACTGCTGAAATGGGACGGTCTAGCCTTCAGGTTTGCCGGCATTGAAGTGGGTGGGGCGTTCTCTTGAAGTGGGTGGGAAGTTCTTGTGTGCGCGCTTTGTGTGTGTGGAAAGAGAAGGGACGCCGCTAAAATATATTAGTTAGCTGAATACATGTATATATATTAGTGTTTCTGAGTTTACTGTTTGTTAAGAACTGATTACAAATCAGCTTATAAGGGGCGATCTGTTAAAACCCAGAGTGGACCTATGAAATGCAAGTTGTCCAGTAGCTCAGTTGGTAAATCAACCTGCGATTGGTGCAGAGATACTTTTCTCGAAGCTGGTTCGAATCTCACTCGGTACGGTTAAAACTTATTTTACGTTTGTCTTTTATTGGATAAAAAAATGAGGACTGAGATTAAAAGGAAGGAGTTTGTGAAACTCCTTCTTTTTTTTATCCAATAAAAGACAAACGTAAAATAATTTTTAACCGTACCGAGTGAGATTCGAACCAGCTTCGAGAAAAGTATCTCTGCACCAATCGCAGGTTGATTTACCAACTAAGCTACTGGACAACTTGCATTTCGCAGGTCCACTCTGGGTTTTAACAGATCACCCCTTATAAGCTGCTTTGTTATCAGTTCTTCAAAAACAGTAAACTCAGAAACACTAATATACTGTATATTCAGCTAACACATTTTTTTTTGTCGTTTCTGTAGTTAAATTTTAATGAGATATATTCGAGCTGAGGTTGTTTGAGATGACTAAATAAAGGTTGAATGAATATTCGCGCTGAGGTTGTTGTTAAAACGAGCTGATGACTCAACAACACGCAGCAGCCCGACACACTGCACGCAGAAAGTCCCACCCCAGCGAAATCTCTGCTGGCGCTATGAATTCTGGGATAGCCTCCGTCTTGAAGGATTCACGAATGCATCCTTCGATTTCGGCAGGAAGTAGGCCGCATTCCTCGGCCGCATGAGGAGGAGTCTTCGAATTGGGACAGTCCTCCGCGCGGGGCAATGACGTATGCGGCCGACAAATGCGCACTCATGAGGATGCAGCCCCTGAATTGAGACACAGCCAGATTCTTCAAACAGACCTTCACCCTGAAGGTCAGACCGTGCAGTGCTCAGAGACATGAGCTCCACCTGGACTCAACAGGTCAAAGGTCACTGCAGGACAGTTCGCCTCGGGGTCCATTTGTCAGTCGACCTTTATGTCTACAGGTTAGTCCCACTGTCTCGAGGACTCGTCTTCAAGAGAGACCTGGTTCAACGACACGACAGAACTCAAACAGGTTGAGAAGAACAAAAGAAATAAAATGGAATTAAAATAAAAACATCAGGTTGTGAGGCAGAAAACTAAAACAAGGACTGTCAGAGCAGAGACCAGTTGAGACCAGTTGAGACCAGTTGAGGCCAGTTACAGCTGAGACCAGTTGAGACCAGTTGAGACCAGTTGAGACAGTTGAGACCAGTTGAGGCCAGTTGAGACCAGTCAGCTGAGACCAGCTGAGACCAGCTGAGACCAGTTGAGACCAGTTGAGGCCAGTTAAGACCAGTTGAGACCAGTTGAGACCAGTTGAGGCCAGTTGAGACCAGTTTAGACAGTTTAGGCCAGCTGAGACCAGTTGAGGCCAGTTGAGACCAGTTTAGACAGTTGAGGCCATCTGAGACCAGTTGAGACAGTTGAGGCCAGTTGAGACCAGTTGAGACAGTTGAGGCCAGACAGCTGAGACCAGCTGAGACCAGCTGAGACCAGTTGAGACCAGTTGAGACAGTTGAGACCAGTTGAGGCCAGTTGAGACCAGTTGAGACCGGTTGAGACAGTTGAGACCAGTTGAGACCAGTTGAGACCAGTTGAGACAGTTGAGACCAGTTGAGACCAGTTGAGACCAGTTGAGGACAGTTGAGGACAGCTGAGACCAGCTGAGACCAGTTGAGGCCAGTTGAGACCAGTTGAGACCAGTTGAGACCAGTTGAGACCAGTTGAGGCCAGTTGAGACAGTTGAGACAGTTGAGGCCAGTTGAGACCAGTTGAGGCCAGTTGAGGCCAGCTGAGACCAGTTGAGACCAGTTGAGAGCAGTTGAGGCCAGTTGAGACCAGTTGAGGCCAGTTGAGGCCAGCTGAGACCAGCTGAGACCAGTTGAGACCAGTTTAGACAGTTTAGGCCAGCTGAGACCAGTTGAGGCCAGTTGAGACCAGTTTAGACAGTTGAGGCCATCTGAGACCAGTTGAGACCAGTTGAGGCCAGTTGAGGCCAGTTGAGACCAGTTGAGACCAGTTGAGGCCAGTTGAGACAGTTGAGGCCAGCTGAGGCCAAATGAGACCAGTTGAGACCAGTTGAGGCCAGTTGAGACATTTGAGGCCAGTTGAGGCCAGATGAGACCAGTTGAGACCAGATGAGACCAGATGAGGCCAGTTGAGGCCAGTTGAGACCAGTTGAGACAGTTGAGACCAGTTTAGACAGTTGAGGCCAGCTGAGACCAGTTGAGGCCAGTTGAGACCAGTTGAGGCCAGTTGAGACCAGTTGAGACAGTTGAGGCCAGTTGAGACCAGTTTAGACAGTTGAGGCCAGTTGAGACCAGTTTAGACAGTTGAGGCCAGCTGAGACCAGTTGAGGCCAGTTGAGGCCAGTTGAGACCAGTTGAGACCAGTTGAGACAGTTGAGACAGTTGAGGCCAGTTGAGACCAGCTGAGGCCAGCTGAGACCAGTTGAGACCAGTTGAGACCAGTTGAGACCAGTTGAGACCAGTTGAGACCAGTTGAGACCAGTTGAGACAGTTGAGGCCAGTTGAGGCCAGTTGAGACTAGTTGAGACCAATACAGACCAGTTGAGACCTGAGACAGTTGAGACCCGTTGAGACCAGTTGAGGCCAGTTGAGACCAGTTGAGGCCAGTTGAGGCCAGTTGAGGCCAGTTGAGACCAGTTGAGACCAGTTGAGACTAGTTGAGACTAGTTGAGACCAGTACAGACCAGTACAGACCAGTTGAGACCAGTTGAGACCAGTTGAGACTAGTTGAGACTAGTTGAGACCAGTTGAGACCAGTTGAGACCAGTTGAGACCAGTTGAGACTAGTTGAGACCAGTACAGACCAGTTGAGACCAGTACAGACCAGTTGAGACCAGTTGAGACTAGTTTAGACCAGTTGAGACCAGTTGAGACTATTTGAGACCAGTACAGACCAGTTGAGACAGTTGAGGCCAGTTAAGACCAGTTGAGACCAGTTGAGACTAGTTGAGACCAGTACAGACCAGTTGAGACTAGTTTAGACTAGTTGAGGCTAGTTTAGACCAGTTGAGACCAGTTGAAACTATTTGAGACCAGTACAGACCAGTTGAGACAGTTGAGGCCAGTTGAGACCAGTTGAGACGAGTTGAGACTAGTTTAGACCAGTACAGACCAGTACAGACGAGACCAGTTGAGACCAGTTGAGACCAGTTGAGACCAGTTGAGGCCAGTTGAGACCAGTTGAGACAGTTGAGGCCAGACAGCTGAGACCAGCTGAGACCAGCTGAGACCAGCTGAGACCAGTTGAGACCAGTTGAGACCAGTTGAGGCCAGTTGAGACCAGTTGAGACCAGTTGAGACAGTTGAGACCAGTTGAGACCAGTTGAGACCAGTTGAGACCAGTTGAGACCAGTTGAGACCAGTTGAGGACAGCTGAGACCAGCTGAGACCAGTTGAGGCCAGTTGAGACCAGTTGAGACCAGTTGAGGCCAGTTGAGACCAGTTGAGGCCAGTTGAGACAGTTGAGACAGTTGAGGCCAGTTGAGACCAGTTGAGGCCAGTTGAGGCCAGCTGAGACCAGTTGAGACCAGTTGAGACCAGTTGAGGCCAGTTGAGACCAGTTGAGGCCAGTTGAGGCCAGCTGAGACCAGTTGAGACCAGTTTAGACAGTTTAGGCCAGCTGAGACCAGTTGAGGCCAGTTGAGACCAGTTTAGACAGTTGAGGCCATCTGAGACCAGTTGAGGCCAGTTGAGGCCAGTTGAGACCAGTTGAGACCAGTTGAGGCCAGTTGAGACAGTTGAGGCCAGCTGAGGCCAAATGAGACCAGTTGAGACCAGTTGAGGCCAGTTGAGACATTTGAGGCCAGTTGAGGCCAGATGAGACCAGTTGAGACCAGATGAGACCAGATGAGGCCAGTTGAGGCCAGTTGAGACCAGTTGAGACAGTTGAGACCAGTTTAGACAGTTGAGGCCAGCTGAGACCAGTTGAGGCCAGTTGAGACCAGTTGAGACAGTTGAGGCCAGTTGAGACCAGTTTAGGCAGTTGAGGCCAGTTGAGACCAGTTTAGACAGTTGAGACCAGTTTAGACAGTTGAGGCCAGCTGAGACCAGTTGAGGCCAGTTGAGGCCAGTTGAGACCAGTTGAGACCAGTTGAGACAGTTGAGACAGTTGAGGCCAGTTGAGACCAGTTGAGACCAGCTGAGGCCAGCTGAGACCAGTTGAGACCAGTTGAGACCAGTTGAGACCAGTTGAGACAGTTGAGGCCAGTTGAGGCCAGTTGAGGCCAGTTGAGACTAGTTGAGACCAATACAGACCAGTTGAGACCCGTTGAGACCAGTTGAGACCCGTTGAGACCAGTTGAGGCCAGTTGAGACCAGTTGAGGCCAGTTGAGGCCAGTTGAGACCAGTTGAGGCCAGTTGAGACCAGTTGAGACCAGTTGAGACTAGTTGAGACTAGTTGAGACCAGTACAGACCAGTACAGACCAGTTGAGACCAGTTGAGACCAGTTGAGACTAGTTGAGACTAGTTGAGACCAGTTGAGACCAGTTGAGACCAGTTGAGACCAGTTGAGACCAGTACAGACCAGTTGAGACCAGTTGAGACTAGTTTAGACCAGTTGAGACCAGTTGAGACTATTTGAGACCAGTACAGACCAGTTGAGACAGTTGAGGCCAGTTGAGACCAGTTGAGACCAGTTGAGACTAGTTGAGACCAGTACAGACCAGTTGAGACCAGTTGAGACTAGTTGAGACTAGTTGAGGCTAGTTTAGACCAGTTGAGACCAGTTGAAACTATTTGAGACCAGTACAGACCAGTTGAGACAG
Organism: Garcialebias charrua; assembly: GCA_038048925.1. Classification (NCBI taxonomy): domain Eukaryota; kingdom Metazoa; phylum Chordata; class Actinopteri; order Cyprinodontiformes; family Rivulidae; genus Garcialebias; species Garcialebias charrua. The sequence goes on along the minus strand of JBBPBX010008282.1, from coordinate 57,100 downwards.
TTGAGGCCAGTTGAGACCAGTTGAGACTAGTTGAGACTAGTTTAGACCAGTACAGACCAGTACAGACCAGTTGAGACCAGTTGAGACCAGTTGAGACCAGTTGAGGCCAGTTGAGACTAGTTTAGACCAGTTGAGACCAGTTGAGACCAGTTTAGACAGTTGAGGCCAGCTGAGACCAGTTGAGGCCAGTTGAGGCCAGTTGAGACCAGTTGAGACAGTTGAGGCCAGCTGAGACCAGTTTAGACAGTTGAGGCCAGTTGAGACCAGTTGAGACCAGTTGAGACAGTTGAGACAGTTGAGGCCAGTTGAGACCAGTTGAGACCAGCTGAGGCCAGCTGAGACCAGTTGAGACCAGTTGAGACCAGTTGAGACAGTTGAGGCCAGTTGAGGCCAGTTGAGGCCAGTTGAGACTAGTTGAGACCAATACAGACCAGTTGAGACCCGTTGAGACCAGTTGAGACCCGTTGAGACCAGTTGAGGCCAGTTGAGACCAGTTGAGGCCAGTTGAGGCCAGTTGAGGCCAGTTGAGGCCAGTTGAGACCAGTTGAGACCAGTTGAGACTAGTTGAGACTAGTTGAGACCAGTACAGACCAGTACAGACCAGTTGAGACCAGTTGAGACCAGTTGAGACTAGTTGAGACTAGTTGAGACCAGTTGAGACCAGTTGAGACTAGTTGAGACCAGTACAGACCAGTTGAGACCAGTTGAGACTAGTTTAGACCAGTTGAGACCAGTTGAGACTATTTGAGACCAGTACAGACCAGTTGAGACAGTTGAGGCCAGTTGAGACCAGTTGAGACCAGTTGAGACTAGTTGAGACCAGTTGAGACTAGTTGAGACCAGTACAGACCAGTTGAGACCAGTTGAGACTAGTTGAGACTAGTTGAGGCTAGTTTAGACCAGTTGAGACCAGTTGAAACTATTTGAGACCAGTACAGACCAGTTGAGACAGTTGAGGCCAGTTGAGACCAGTTGAGACTAGTTGAGACTAGTTTAGACCAGTACAGACCAGTACAGACCAGTTGAGACCAGTTGAGACCAGTTGAGGCCAGTTGAGACCAGTTGAGACAGTTGAGACCAGTTGAGACCAGTTGAGACCAGTTGAGACCAGTTGAGACAGTTGAGACCAGTACAGACCAGTTGAGACCAGTTGAGACCAGTTGAGACCAGTTGAGACTAGTTTAGACCAGTTGAGACTAGTTTAGACTAGTTTAGACCAGTTGAGGCCAGTTGAGACTAGTTTAGACCAGTTGAGACTAGTTTAGACTAGTTTAGACCAGTTGAGGCCAGTTGAGACCAGTTGAGACAGTTGAGACCAGTACAGACCAGTTGAGACCAGTTGAGACCAGTTGAGACCAGTTGAGACAGTTGAGACCAGTACAGACCAGTTGAGACCAGTTGAGACCAGTTGAGACTAGTTTAGACCAGTTGAGACTAGTTTAGACCAGTTGAGGCCAGTTGAGACTAGTTTAGACCAGTTGAGACTAGTTTAGACCAGTACAGACCAGTTGAGACTAGTTGAGACTAGTTTAGACCAGTACAGACCAGTTGAGGGTCCAGGCCTGCTCTGATGGAAACTGCACGTCCCAGATGGTCAGAATGGTCCATGTGTGTTTGGTGCTGCTGAAGCACCGGAACCTGGACCTGCAGGTTCTGATGGAAGTTCTGTCCCTGAAAACCTGGTTCCATCTGATCCACTTCACAGCCGGGCCGGGTCCGGTTTCAGGACGGACCGACTCTGTCAGCAGAAACCATGAAACTCATTCATTATTCAGAGACCACATGAGACCGCCGGGCCCTGCAGGGAGACCAGAACCAGACCGGGCCCTGCAGGGAGACCAGAACCAGACCGGGCCCTGCAGGGAGACCAGAACCAGACCGGGTCCTGCAGTGTTAGTTTTTCATCACAAGATAAATCTTCAGAACGTTTCTTGTTTTTGTTTACATTATTTATTTGTTGTTTTTAATCTGAGGTTTTATAAAACAACAAACTGGGTCCAGTAACGAGTTTTTCAGTCCAGCAGGTTGTCAGAACATGCGAGTGAAGACTTGGTGACTGGTTTTACTTCCTGACCCACCTCTGCTTTTGACACCATCGACCACAACATCCTCATTTAGGCTGGAGCAGTGGGTGGGCATCACAGGGTCTGCCCTCAAATGGTTCGAGTCCTACCTCTCAGACAGAACCTTTTGTGTCAATATAAATGAGTTCAGTTCAGCATCTACAGCGCTTCAGTGGGGGGTACCGCAGGGGTCCATCCTCGGCCCCCTTCTCTTCTCATTATACCTGCTTCCACTAGGTGATATTTTCCGCAAACACAACATAGTCTTTCATTTCTACGCCGATGATTGTCAAATTTACTTTCCCCTGAGGCACAGAGGCTCACGCTCTGTTCAACCCCTTCTTGACTGCCTGGCCGACACCCATGATTGTATGGCTTCAAACTTCTTAAGTTTCAATGAGAAGAAGCCTGAAGTCATGTTGTTCCATCCCAACGGCTCATTCTCGAACCACGACATTGACCTTCTCTCTTTAGCCCCGCTAGAGAAACAAAGGGTCACTAATCTGGGGGTCACAATGAACCCTTCCCTGAAACTGAACAGTCATGTAAACATGATTGTTAAATCCTGTTTTTCCAGCTGAGGCGGCTGTCTAAGCTGAAGCCCATATTGTCCAATAATAACCTGGAGACAGTAATCCATGATTTCATAACATCAGGCTCGATTACTGCAATGCACTTCTGTTTGGAATCAGTCAGTCCTCCATTGCACGGCTACAGCTGGTCCAGAATGCTGCAGCCCGATTCTTAACTGGTACAGGCCATAGAGAGCACATCACACCAGTTTTGGCCTCCCTGCACTGGCTACCCATTCACCTTCGGATCCAGTTTAAAATACTCATGTATGTTTTTAAATCTCTGAACAGTTCCGCTCCACCTTATCTCACTGATCTTCTGCAGCCATATGTCCCACAGCGCTCTCTGAGGTCAGCAGACCAGATGCTTCTCTCAGTCCCAGAAACTCGTCGTAAGCTCAGCGGTGACAGGGCTTTCTCTGTTGCAGGTCCAAGACTGTGGAATGAGTTGCCACTGAGTGTCAGGCAGGCTCCCACACTCACAGTATTTAAGTCTCGCTTGAAAACCCACTTCTATTCTCTTGCCTTTAACACAATGTGATTTGTTTTGATCCTCTCTGTAATATACACTGTCCGCCATGTTAGTTAGTTCCTGTTGCTATTTCTATCTATATTTTATTTTTATGTTTTTCCTGTTTGCTATGCTTGTTTGTTTTCTATTGTACAGCACTTTGGTTGACCTTGTGTCTAAGTGCTCTATAAATAAAGTGGTATGGTAGCCTCTGTGTGGAGCAGAGAGCTGACATGTAGGGGGCACGGCGGAGCAGGTGGTGGGGGTTAAGGGCCTTGCTCAAGGGCCAAGGGTGGAGGCAGGTGTGGGCGCTTCAACTTTCCCACCCACATGTTGATGTTGCGCCCTGTGATGGACTTGCGGCCTGTCCAGGTGTCCCCCGCCCCTCGCACTGTGACCCCCGTGACCCAAAATGGAAGAAGCGGGTAAAAGATAATGGATGGATGTTGATGTTGCTGGTACTGGGCGTTGAACCAGCGATCTTCTGATCACCTGTCTAACCTCTGCTCCACCACTCCCTCATGAGATAAACAGAATAAAATCTGAAATAATCCCAGAATTCCCTGCTTCTTCCCAGGCGGCGTCATGGCGTCCCGGTTCCTGGACCGTCTGAAGCGCTCGCTCTTTAAGGACGGTCCGGCGGGACAGGAGCCTGAGCAAGAAGAGGCAGGCTGGGAGGCGGAGCTTGAGGAGGAGGAGGAGTCTGTGAGCGAGCGGCTCGGGGGCACGCTGCATTTCGACACCGGAGTGGTCGGGTCCGAGGACGGCGCCGAGGGCGACAGCGAGGGGCGGGACAGCGACTCGGACTTCCTGGGAGAGCCGATGGAGGAGGGGCTCAGCAGCACAGGTGACCTGGTCCACTAACACAGGTTCTGCTCTGGACCCGGTTCTGAGTCTGGGTCGGATCTGATGTTTTTTCATTCAAGCTTTATTTCTACAGGTTAATCTCATTGAGCCTCGAGGAGAGACCTGGTTTAAAAAGAGCACAGAGGAACAAACAACAACAAACAAACATATAAAATGAAAAGCAAATAAAATAAATGATATAAAAACTAAACAAGAAACAGATCAGAAGGTGAATGTAGAAAACTAAAAACAGGAACATGTCTGCATTGGTTCTTTCCAGGAGTCCAACAGAAGTCACTTAGAGGTCAAGGTCGAGAGCTTCAGATCATTTTGTAAGATATTCCAGGAAACATGAGCAGAGTAGGAGAAGGTCCTTTTGTCTAGTTCAGTCCTCACTGAGGGAACACTGCAGGTAATCATGTCCTGAGAGCGCACGCTGTAGCTGCACTCACACAGAGACATGTAGGAGGAGATGTATGAGGGCAGCAGACCAAGAAGTGATTTAAAGATGAAAATGTACCAGTGGAAGAGTCTGTGTGAAGTTAATGATGTCCAGTTAACCAGTGAATACAGGGTGCAGTGGTGGGTACGATAATCACAACCAGTTATGAATCTTAGTGCACCATGATAGACAACATCCAACATCTGCAGGATGCACCATGATAGACAACATCCAACATCTGCAGGTGCTTGTAGGAGCATTCATGTAGAGAATGTCACCGTAATCAATGGAGGGAAGGAAAGTCACAGATACAAGGTGTTTCCTAACATTCAGTGTTAGACATGATCTGTTTCTGAAAAAGAAACCCAGTTTAACTTTCAGTTTCTTCACTAGGTTTTCCACGTGGAGTTTAAAAGAGAGATGTGAATCGACCAGGATACCCAAATATTTATATGAGTCAACAAACTCAATAGGGACACCATTTGATGATAAAATCAGAGGAAGATCTGCTGGGACCGACTTCCTATTTGAAAAAAAAACATCCCTTTTGTTTTATCAGCATTTAGGACAAGTTTGAGACGGAACAAATCTGACTGGATGATGTCAAAAGCGGATTGCAGTAACTGGAAAGCCTTAGCTACTGTTTTAGCTCGACAGTAAACAACTGTGTCATCAGCATAGAAATGTAAGGATGCATCAGGGATGCTCTGACCTACATTAGCTATGTAGATTGTAAAGAGGGTTGGTCCTAAGACTGAGCCTTGTGGTACACCATTTTTAACTGTTAAATAGCTGGAAGAAGTACCGTTATGTTGAACACATTGCCTCCGATTGGAAAGATAATTAGAAAACCAACCAATGGTGTGATCAGAGAAACCGATTTCTGAGAGCTTATGACACAAGATGTTATGATCCACAGTGTCAAAAGCTTTAGACAGGTCTAAGAAAAGTGCAGCACAATATAGTCCTTAGCATCCAATGCTTCAACAACATCATTCAGAACCTTCAGAGAAGCAGTTGTTGTGCTGTGTTGTTTCCTGAAACCAGATTGATGAAGAGGTAAGATGTTAAATGAGTCCAGGTACTTCTTGACTTCAGAGTTCTTTTATAGAAGGAAATGTTACAAATAAATTTAGAGAAAAAAATGCAGGAACTTTCAGAAGAACCAGGTTCTCAAAGACACCAAAACTCTCATTGTGACCTTCAAAGTGAAGGTTCTGCCATCACACAGAACCTGTGGTACCATCAGAACCTCCTGCTGCTCACAGGTCAACAAGTTCTTCCAGTTTTCACAGAGACTGTTTGTCTGAGGCTTACTTTTTACTCTGTGTTTCTACTTGATATGCTCCTCTGTCTCCATCATGGCCGCCCCCTCTGATCCTTCATGTGGTCTCCGATCAGACTCCGATGTTCAGGAGGGTCTGAAGAAAACAAGAAGTGGACTGAACCTGGAGTTTCAGAATAAGGGCGTGCTCCGTCTCAGATCTTCAGAGAAGACGCTTGTTGACATGTTTCCAGTTTTTTCACCGTCTGTTTGTTTACAGGAGCCTGTCGTTTTCTTGATTTGCTTAGAAGCCAGTCCGGGGGGCGTGTCCCCTGTAGGCCCCGCCCCCTCCTCTCTGCTGACTCGGCAGCTTCAGGAGAGCTGGCGGAGCCTCCGCGGCCTCGGTGGCGTGGCTCAGGGTGCGAGGCAACAGACGGACAGCTTGCTGTTTGAGGTGACGGACGCCGGCGCGGTGCAGGACGGCTCCTCCAAATACGTGGTGGGTTTACCCACAATCCTCCACGGTTTCTGATGAGACGATGCTAAACCCGAGCCCGTCCCTGCAGCTCTACACGATCCACGTGATCCAGTCCGGCAGCAGCGACAAAACCCCGGCCGTCATCACCCGCCGCTACTCAGACTTCCAGCGCCTCCACGCCACGCTGCGCCGGAACCACGCAGACCAGATGGAGCGCGTGTCCTTCCCCCGTAAGCAGACGTCCCACTGTCCATCAACATCTGCTTCCTGTGTCCAACATCTGCTTCTTGTGTCCAACGTCTGCTTCTTGTGTCCAACATCTGCTTCTTGTGTCCAACGTCTGCTTCTTGTGTCCAACATCTGCTTCTTGTGTCCAACGTCTGCTTCTTGTGTCCAACATCTGCTTCTTGTGTCCAACATCTGCTTCTTGTGTCCAACGTCTGCTTCTTGTGTCCAACATCTGCTTCTTGTGTCCAACGTCTGCTTCTTGTGTCCAACGTCTGCTTCTTGTGTCCAACGTCTGCTTCTTGTGTCCAACGTCTGCTTCTTGTGTCCAACGTCTGCTTCTTGTGTCCAACGTCTGCTTCTTGTGTCCAACGTCTGCTTCTTGTGTCCAACGTCTGCTTCTTGTGTCCAACGTCTGCTTCTTGTGTCCAACGTCTGCTTCTTGTGTCCAACGTCTGCTTCTTGTGTCCAACGTCTGCTTCTTGTGTCCAACGTCTGCTTCTTGTGTCCAACGTCTGCTTCTTGTGTCCAACGTCTGCTTCTTGTGTCCAACGTCTGCTTCTTGTGTCCAACGTCTGCTTCTTGTGTCCAACGTCTGCTTCTTGTGTCCAACGTCTGCTTCTTGTGTCCAACGTCTGCTTCTTGTGTCCAACGTCTGCTTCTTGTGTCCAACGTCTGCTTCTTGTGTCCAACGTCTGCTTCTTGTGTCCAACGTCTGCTTCTTGTGTCCAACGTCTGCTTCTTGTGTCCAACGTCTGCTTCTTGTGTCCAACATCTGCTTCTTGTGTCCAACGTCTGCTTCTTGTGTCCAACGTCTGCTTCTTGTGTCCAACATCTGCTTCTTGTGTCCAACGTCTGCTTCTTGTGTCCAACGTCTGCTTCTTGTGTCCAACGTCTGCTTCTTGTGTCCAACGTCTGCTTCTTGTGTCCAACGTCTGCTTCTTGTGTCCAACGTCTGCTTCTTGTGTCCAACATCTGCTTCTTGTGTCCAACGTCTGCTTCTTGTGTCCAACGTCTGCTTCTTGTGTCCAACATCTGCTTCTTGTGTCCAACGTCTGCTTCTTGTGTCCAACATCTGCTTCTTGTGTCCAACATCTGCTTCTTGTGTCCAACGTCTGCTTCTTGTGTCCAACGTCTGCTTCTTGTGTCCAACGTCTGCTTCTTGTGTCCAACGTCTGCTTCTTGTGTCCAACGTCTGCTTCTTGTGTCCAACATCTGCTTGTTGTGTCCAACGTCTGCTTGTTGTGTCCAACGTCTGCTTCTTGTGTCCAACGTCTGCTTCTTGTGTCCAACGTCTGCTTCTTGTGTCCAACGTCTGCTTGTTGTGTCCAACGTCTGCTTCTTGTGTCCAACGTCTGCTTCTTGTGTCCAACGTCTGCTTCTTGTGTCCAACATCTGCTTGTGACGTTCGTAGGGAAGAAGCTGAGGAGGAACTTCACGGCGGAGACCATTGCCAAGCGCAGCCGGGCCTTTGAGCAGTACCTGTCTCACCTGTGCTCTCTGCCCGACCTGCGGGCGGCGCCGAGCGTCCGCGACTTCTTCTACCTGAGCGATCTGCAAGCGGGCCAGCTGCTCATCAGGTAACAGAGTTTAAGCCCCGCCCCCCACTCACACAGACCAACAGTTTTTATGTTTCATTGTTTTCTCTTGTCGAGGGCGGGGCAGTTCCAGGAGGCGCTGGGTCCGCTGCTCAACGCCAAGAGGCTCCAACAAAAACTGGGTTGGGCCTGTAACCAAGACAACCAGACTCAGGCCCCGCCCCCGGCCTCCTCTCATTGGTTCTTTTCCCTGGTGGGGCTGCTGTACTGTTTCCAGGAAGTAGAGCAGCTGGATGAGGCTTGGGATCACTGCGACCACGCCCTCCGCGTTCTGACTAACATCCAGAATAAGCCCCACCCATCACATGACAAGCCCCTCCCACCACCACCTCAGCTGGACATGCCACACCCACTGCTTCCACCGTTGCTACAGACGGCGATCCGGCTGTCGTGGCAGACAGGAAGAGACAAGCAGCAGTGGGAGGAGCTTCTGCTGCATCTGCAGGACCAGAAGGCGGAGCTTGACAACCGTCAGGCCATCAGAGAGTTTCTGGTCAAACAGAACCTGCAGGAGAGTGACGGCGAGAGCTGAACACGCCGCAGACTAGCACTGGGGTATGACTCTTACAGGAAACACCTGAGATTTTCAGAATAAAGAAGGGAACAAACTTTAATAATAAAGCAGCATTTTTCTGTTAAAGTGTTGATCTGATCGTTCAGACTCATTTATCTCTAAATATTTATATTTTTGTTTTTAAATCTGATTTTCTGCTCGGAGTCGACTCAGTCATCGAGTTCAGCAGGAACAGGAAGTTGCTCTTTAACGTCTCAGAAACTGAAGGGAAGCTGAAAGAAGAAGGGAATAAATTTGCACAAAAAAATAAAAGACTTGAAACCGTATCATGATGACATCATATCCTGTGCAGGAACTCGTCTGATAACCGATACGCTGAAGGAATCCTTCCAGAATAAAAGCATGCAGGTTCAGTTTCTCTGTGGTGGAATGATGGTTGTGAGCAGAGCTGGGGTACTCGGAGGGTATTTTATTTTGTTGGACACAAACAGGAAGTGAGATGGCAGAATGATGCTGAGATGTTTCTCCTCAGCTTTTATTTTGTAAAAACCTCAAACTCTCAAGCTGTTTTATAAAGCTGCTCAGTGAGTTTTTATACACATTTAAACTGAAACTTTACCTGCAAAATTAAAGTATCAGATCTTTAAAGCAGTATTTTGTTTGGACTTTAAAAGTTTCAGTAAAATCAGATTTTACAGAATAAAACCACGAAGATGAATTTAAACAAACTGCTGGTTTATTTTCTTTGAACACGTCAAAGAGAACATTTCACGGCTGTTTGACTCGTCAGGTGTTGGTCCTTTTAAAACCATTAAAACGTTGTTTGTTTGTTTGATGAGTTTAAACCTTTCATTCGTTACTCAACTCACTTAAGATGTTTTAATTTCACAAAATGAATTTATTGAACACATTTTAAACTTCAAACTGTATTTATAGTAAACATGGCAACAGAATGTGGAAGTTGAAACTGAGACAAAACATGCACCCCCCAGTGGCTGGACGCAGAATAGACTAAGCTCCGCCCCCTCTCGAGAAACAAACATTTTCTTGACTAACAAATAAAGATACATTTAAAGTCAAACTTTATGTTCACATGTTTACATTATAACATGTTTAGTGTTTGTCAGTTCTTCAACGATTTAAAAACAGTCATGTGACTCCATGATAGTGGGCGGGGCCTAAAGCCCCATATCCAAAATCCTCATACTCAACATGGCCCCTGTAAATCAGATGTTTCAGATTTGTCCAACAGAAGTCAACGAAGGCAAGTCCTCCGTCATTGTTTACAGTTTTTGTTTCAAAGTAAACAAGGAGATTTAATTTTAAATGAGAAGTGGAACATAAATAAAACATGGCCGACACATTGGCGCTGGACATGTGGAGCGGGAAGCTTTGACCGATGGCGACGTCTCCAGATGATGTGTGATCTTTAGGGATCAGATATTGTTTCTGAAATTTTCATTTAAATCCATCCAGTGGTTCATGAGATATTTTGTTAAACAGTTTGTTTAAACAAATCATGCAAGATCTGCCCTCTGTAATATCACATGTGGAGTTCCTCAAGGTTCTGTACTTGGACCAAAGTTATTTATTTTATATGTGGAATGACTTGGTAAATGTGTCAAGACTCCTTAAATGTGTCCTATTTGCAGATATTACGTTTTTTGTTTGGGTGAAGATATAGAACAGATGTTGGAGTTGATGAAGACAGAATTTGTCAAAATACAAACTTGGTTTAAACTTAATAAATTATCATTAAATCTAGAAAAAACTAATTACATGATATTCAGTAATAAAAAGAAAACTGTTGATGTTCCATAAAATTGAGGGTGTTGAGATTTGTAGAGTGAATGAGGTGAAGTTTTTGGGTGTTATCATTGATGACAAACTGACATGGAAACAACACATAAATTCTGTAAGAATAAAAATAGCTAGATCGATAGCAGTACTGTACAAAGTCAGAGACCTATTGAATGATAAAGCTCTGTATTTGTTGTATAACACAATCATTGTTCCACACTTAATCTATTGTATTGATGTTTGGGGGAAAGCGTGTAAAACAATCACAAAGCCTATTTTTGTATTACAGAAAAGAGCTGTAAGAATTATCACTAGAAAACATTACCATCATCCATCAAGTACATTATTTTATCAACTGAAGTTATTGAAGTTCCATGATTTGGTAGACTATAATATTTTATCAGTTATGTATAGAGCTCAAAATAATGCATTACCTTTAAATATCCAAATACATTTTGTTAAAAGACAAAGTTGTTATAATCTTAAGGGGACAGAGATGTTTGTAAAACCTAAATTTAGAACTAGTTTGAAGAAACTGTTACTTCAATCCAAGGAATTACAGTATATTATGGAATAATCTGGAGAGTGATGTTAAAAATGTCACGTCACTTTGTTTAAGAGAATGATCAGGGTTGGTTTGTTAAAAATATGAAATAGCTTAATGTGTATTTGTATGAATTGTTGCTCGAGAAGGAGTTATTTATTTTGTTTTTATTTGAAGATTATTATTGTTTGAATTGGTAAAAAGGGGAGATATTATAAGATTGTTTCTTCTTTCTGCTGCCTTTCATTTTATTTGTGATTGTATTTCTTATTGTATATTGAATTGTTTTGTTTTAAAAAATGAATAAACATTATAAAATGAAATAAAACATTTTGCTAACAGACCAAAGCAGGTGTGTTGCCTGTTTGTTCTGATCCAGCTGTACGGCTGCGCCTCCTGCAAGGGGTGCTGTCCTGCAGCGACAACACGATCCTCCACAGAGTTCTGGATCTGGTCTCAGAAGCAGGTCCGGTCTTCATCACTCTCTGTGGGGGGGGAGGTCTGGACCTGGACTTGGGGCCAGTTCTGACGTCAGCTGACAAGTGTTTGCTTTATATAAGAAGTGATGGACAAACACGTCGTCATGGTGACGAGGAAGGAGCTGAGCGTGATTAGCTGCTGCTGTTGCCACGGTAACGGACCACATGCTGAACATGTATGACATCAGTCAGGGCTGTCAGTCACTGTTGCCACGGTGACCCATGAGGCATCATCAAGTCCTTCAGACGAGGACCTGCTTTTATTCATTTTAACATTTAGACGTATTTGATTTACTATTTTTTGTTTAAATTCTCTTTAAATCCTTCAAAGACTGTTTTCTTTAAAATTTCATTCAAGAAATGTCTCTGTGTCCTGTAAGACTTTTTTAGCCTCCTGCATCCTCATAGGTCCTCCTGTCTCCTTTTGTGTCTTTTTATTGTTTTCATGTATGGGTCCTTTTAGTTTCCATCCATCCATCCATCCATCCATCCATCCATCCATCCATCCTTTATCTTCCTCTTGTTCTGGACTCAGGTCTTGGGGGCAGCATCTTGATCAGGCAGGTCCAGACGTCTCTTTCCACAGACTGTTCTTCAGGGAGGACTCCCAGGTGTTCTCAGGCCAACTGAGAGACATGTCTCTCCAGAGTGTCCTGGGTCTTCCCTGGGGTCTCCTCCCAGTTGGACATGCCTGAACCTCCTCAACTGTCTCCTCTGGATGTGGAGGAGCAGTGGTTCTCCTCTGGATGTGGAGGAGCAGTGGTTCTCCTCTGGATGTGGAGGAGCAGTGGTTCTCCTCTGGATGTGGAGGAGCAGTGGTTCTCCTCTGGATGTGGAGGAGCAGTGGTTCTCCTCTGGATGTGGAGGAGCAGTGGTTCTCCTCTGGATGTGGAGGAGCAGTGGTTCTCCTCTGGATGTGGAGGAGCAGTGGTTCTCCTCTGGATGTGGAGGAGCAGTGGTTCTCCTCTGGATGTGGAGGAGCAGTGGTTCTCCTCTGGATGTGGAGGAGCAGTGGTTCTCCTCTGGATGTGGAGGAGCAGTGGTTCTCCTCTGGATGTGGAGGAGCAGTGGTTCTCCTCTGGATGTGGAGGAGCAGTGGTTCTCCTCTGGATGTGGAGGAGCAGTGGTTCTCCTCTGGATGTGGAGGAGCAGTGGTTCTCCTCTGGATGTGGAGGAGCAGTGGTTCTCCTCTGGATGTGGAGGAGCAGTGGTTCTCCTCTGGATGTGGAGGAGCAGTGGTTCTCCTCTGGATGTGGAGGAGCAGAGGTTCTCCTCTGGATGTGGAGGAGCAGAGGTTCTCCTCTGGATGTGGAGGAGCAGTGGTTCTCCTCTGGATGTGGAGGAGCAGTGGTTCTCCTCTGGATGTGGAGGAGCAGTGGTTCTCCTCTGGATGTGGAGGAGCAGTGGTTCTCCTCTGGATGTGGAGGAGCAGTGGTTCTCCTCTGGATGTGGAGGAGCAGTGGTTCTCCTCTGGATGTGGAGGAGCAGTGGTTCTCCTCTGGATGTGGAGGAGCAGTGGTTCTCCTCTGGATGTGGAGGAGCAGTGGTTCTCCTCTGGATGTGGAGGAGCAGTGGTTCTCCTCTGGATGTGGAGGAGCAGTGGTTCTCCTCTGGATGTGGAGGAGCAGTGGTTCTCCTCTGGATGAGGAGGAGCAGTGGTTCTCCTCTGGATGTGGAGGAGCAGTGGTTCTCCTCTGGATGTGGAGGAGCAGTGGTTCTCCTCTGGATGTGGAGGAGCAGTGGTTCTCCTCTGGATGTGGAGGAGCAGTGGTTCTCCTCTGGATGAGGAGGAGCAGTGGTTCTCCTCTGGATGTGGAGGAGCAGTGGTTCTCCTCTGGATGTGGAGGAGCAGTGGTTCTCCTCTGGATGTGGAGGAGCAGTGGTTCTCCTCTGGATGTGGAGGAGCAGTGGTTCTCCTCTGGATGTGGAGGAGCAGTGGTTCTCCTCTGGATGTGGAGGAGCAGTGGTTCTCCTCTGGATGTGGAGGAGCAGTGGTTCTCCTCTGGATGTGGAGGAGCAGTGGTTCTCCTCTGGATGTGGAGGAGCAGTGGTTCTCCTCTGGATGTGGAGGAGCAGTGGTTCTCCTCTGGATGTGGAGGAGCAGTGGTTCTCCTCTGGATGTGGAGGAGCAGTGGTTCTCCTCTGGATGTGGAGGAGCAGTGGTTCTCCTCTGGATGTGGAGGAGCAGTGGTTCTCCTCTGGATGTGGAGGAGCAGAGGTTCTCCTCTGGATGTGGAGGAGCAGTGGTTCTCCTCTGGATGTGGAGGAGCAGTGGTTCTCCTCTGGATGTGGAGGAGCAGTGGTTCTCCTCTGGATGTGGAGGAGCAGTGGTTCTCCTCTGGATGTGGAGGAGCAGTGGTTCTCCTCTGGATGTGGAGGAGCAGTGGTTCTCCTCTGGATGTGGAGGAGCAGTGGTTCTCCTCTGGATGTGGAGGAGCAGAGGTTCTCCTCTGGATGTGGAGGAGCAGAGGTTCTCCTCTGGATGTGGAGGAGCAGTGGTTCTCCTCTGGATGTGGAGGAGCAGTGGTTCTCCTCTGGATGTGGAGGAGCAGTGGTTCTCCTCTGGATGTGGAGGAGCAGTGGTTCTCCTCTGGATGTGGAGGAGCAGTGGTTCTCCTCTGGATGTGGAGGAGCAGTGGTTCTCCTCTGGATGTGGAGGAGCAGTGGTTCTCCTCTGGATGTGGAGGAGCAGTGGTTCTCCTCTGGATGTGGAGGAGCAGTGGTTCTCCTCTGGATGTGGAGGAGCAGTGGTTCTCCTCTGGATGTGGAGGAGCAGTGGTTCTCCTCTGGATGTGGAGGAGCAGTGGTTCTCCTCTGGATGTGGAGGAGCAGTGGTTCTCCTCTGGATGTGGAGGAGCAGTGGTTCTCCTCTGGATGTGGAGGAGCAGTGGTTCTCCTCTGGATGTGGAGGAGCAGTGGTTCTCCTCTGGATGTGGAGGAGCAGTGGTTCTCCTCTGGATGTGGAGGAGCAGTGGTTCTCCTCTGGATGTGGAGGAGCAGTGGTTCTCCTCTGGATGTGGAGGAGCAGTGGTTCTCCTCTGGATGTGGAGGAGCAGTGGTTCTCCTCTGGATGTGGAGGAGCAGTGGTTCTCCTCTGGATGTGGAGGAGCAGTGGTTCTCCTCTGGATGTGGAGGAGCAGTGGTTCTCCTCTGGATGTGGAGGAGCAGTGGTTCTCCTCTGGATGTGGAGGAGCAGTGGTTCTCCTCTGGATGTGGAGGAGCAGTGGTTCTCCTCTGGATGTGGAGGAGCAGTGGTTCTCCTCTGGATGTGGAGGAGCAGTGGTTCTCCTCTGGATGTGGAGGAGCAGTGGTTCTCCTCTGGATGTGGAGGAGCAGTGGTTCTCCTCTGGATGTGGAGGAGCAGTGGTTCTCCTCTGGATGTGGAGGAGCAGTGGTTCTCCTCTGGATGTGGAGGAGCAGTGGTTCTCCTCTGGATGTGGAGGAGCAGTGGTTCTCCTCTGGATGTGGAGGAGCAGTGGTTCTCCTCTGGATGTGGAGGAGCAGTGGTTCTCCTCTGGATGTGGAGGAGCAGTGGTTCTCCTCTGGATGAGGAGGAGCAGTGGTTCTCCTCTGGATGTGGAGGAGCAGTGGTTCTCCTCTGGATGTGGAGGAGCAGTGGTTCTCCTCTGGATGTGGAGGAGCAGTGGTTCTCCTCTGGATGTGGAGCAGCAGTGGTTCTCCTCTGGATGTGGAGCAGCAGTGGTTCTCCTCTGGATGTGGAGGAGCAGTGGTTCTCCTCTGGATGTGGAGGAGCAGTGGTTCTCCTCTGGATGTGGAGGAGCAGTGGTTCTCCTCTGGATGTGGAGGAGCAGTGGTTCTCCTCTGGATGTGGAGGAGCAGTGGTTCTCCTCTGGATGTGGAGCAGCAGTGGTTCTCCTCTGGATGTGGAGGAGCAGTGGTTCTCCTCTGGATGTGGAGGAGCAGTGGTTCTCCTCTGGATGTGGAGGAGCAGTGGTTCTCCTCTGGATGTGGAGGAGCAGTGGTTCTCCTCTGGATGTGGAGGAGCAGTGGTTCTCCTCTGGATGTGGAGGAGCAGTGGTTCTCCTCTGAGTCTCTCCTGATAACTGAACTTCTGTCTCTGAGGGAGAGTCCAGCTGCAGAGGAAACTCATTTCAACCTCCTGGATCCACGACCTCATTGTTTCAGTCTCTACAGAGTTCATGACCAGAGGTGAGGGGAGGAACGTAGAGCGACCAGTAAACAGAGAACTTTGTCTTACAGCTCAGGTCTCTCTTCACCACAACAGACCAGAACAGAGTTCGCAATACTGCAGACAATCCATCTCTCACGCTCCGTTCTTCCCTCACTGTGAACAGAACCCAGAGATACTTGAACTCCACTTGAGACAGAACCTCACCCTCGACCTGGAGAACAATCCACCCGTTTCAGTCTGAGCACCATGGCCTCAGATTTGGAGGTGCTGGTTCTCATCCCAGCTGTGAACAGTGAGAGCTGAAGGTCATGGCACGATGACGCTAACAGGACTGCTGCTGTTCGACATGTTGTTTTTGTAATACAGTACTAGTGCTGTTTAGAGTGTTTCTTAGTTCATGTCTCAGATCTTATTACTGTTGGTCTTAATGTATACTTGTTGGATGTAACTGGGACTCTGTGCACATACAGTAGTTTTATTCCACCACATGTAGGGAGACTGGGGTAAGTTGAGCCACCCCTTGTTGCTAAGAAATGGTAAACAAAATTGATCATGTGACCAAATATTTAGGAGGAGGGTGTCATTTCATGGAGTCTGTGAAGGTAAGAACCACATGGGTAAAGTGGTTAGACATTTATTTCTGGAAAAACATGTTTCACTCTTGAAAGTGAATTTAGTCTATCATAAGTTTCATGAGAATTGTGTTTAGACCAAAATAGATCATTTTAAATTTGTTTTATACATCAATTGTGGTATCTATGAGCTACAACATGAGGTCTTCAAACTAGCATAAAAATGCACTACTTTAGCTGTGGACTAATAATGTCAAAATGGTAGCTCTGGGGTAAATTGAGCCATTTCACCAGGGGTAAGTTGAGCCATACACTTAAGTGTATTTTA
The DNA here is from genome assembly GCA_038048925.1 of Garcialebias charrua. Lineage (NCBI taxonomy): Eukaryota > Metazoa > Chordata > Actinopteri > Cyprinodontiformes > Rivulidae > Garcialebias > Garcialebias charrua. Next base: position 40,711 of record JBBPBX010008282.1, on the reverse strand, counting down.
GCTGTAGCCTATATGTCTTAAACATTAAATCAATATTCTGCATTTGTATGATTACAGAGTGGACATCATGCCTCGCGTATATAAGCGCAAAACAAGTAGGGGAGCCACCACTGATGTTCTTGAAAGAGCCACCAGTGAAGTAAGAAAAGGGAAGTCTATTCGAGCAGCAGCTAAGGATGCCAAACTAGACAGAATGACACTGAAGAGGTACATTGACGAAAAAGAAAAAGCACCTTTGAAAAAGACAGGCTATGCTGGAGTAGCAGAGGCTAAAAGGATTCTCTCAGATGACATGGAGTCTGAACTTGCCAAACATATTAAGAATCTGGCAGATCAGTTTCATGGGCTTACTACCCTCAAATGCAGAGAACTTGCCTACGAGTTTGCAAAGCGAAACAACATCCCTGTGCCAGTCTGTGGAGATTGCTAGGGAGAATGGGATCGTGATGCTCACTTTGCCACCTCATACATCCCATAAAATGCAGCCCTTGGATGTGTCAGTCTATGGACCATTCAAGACATATTACAACAAGGCCATGGACAGTTGGATGCGAACCCACCCTGGACAAATTGCTTCCATTTATGCCATCCCAGAGATTGTGCATGAGACCTTCCTGTCAGCAATGACACCAAGAAACATCCTGTCTGGATTCAGGTCCACTGGTATCTTTCCTTTCAACCGAGATATCTTCCCACAGGAAGCCTATGCACCATCCATGGTCACAGACAGACCCAACCCTGACGAGCTATCTGACCAGCCATCTACTTCAGCTGACCAACCAGCACCAGCACCTAACATCACAGGGCCTGAGTCATCATCACTTTCTGGTAGTTCTGTCTCTCCCAGCCATCCAGGATACATATCTCCAATAGAAATAATGCCATTCCCAAAGGTGATGGCAAGAAAGACTAAAAGGGAACGTACAAAGGTGAAGACACGAATCTTGACTGACACACCTGAGAAGTTGTTGTTGGAAACAAGTCAAAAAGAAAAGAAGAGAAGAAGGCTGGAGAACTTCTCAAGAAACAGGGTGCACAAAAGTAGGGATATGGCTCATCTTACACCAGTCCTATGCTCAACTTACCCCATTAAGGGGATAAGTTGTGCCACAAGACCACTTTTTTTAAGACATGCTTTATTATTTGAACAGTTAGGTTTCACACCCATTCTGTTGTTTGAAGGGATGCACAACAACCTGAAATATATGTATCGTATAGTGATGAGTACTCTGCGTTGTGAAATATATGCAGATATATTAGTTGGCAACAAAACTATGATTGCCTTGATGTAGTGATCCTAAATATGAAAAATGGCTCATCTTACCCCAGTCTCCCCTACCATATGGTACAAATGACAAAGAAACTTTGACATCACCTTTTAGTTTCCTTGGCTCATTTTTGAATAAAACCATTTTATCTTTTTACTATTATGTGTTTAGCCTGCAGCTAACATATTATTTAAAAACTGTTGTCACAGATCATTTAATATCCACAGGTCCTAACAGTGAACCATGCGGAACACCACGTTGTTGCCCTGATCTGTGATGCTTCATTATGTGCACAAGTATTTAAACTTTCCAGTATTTAATGGTGAGCTGTTCTAACAAATAAATCAGCAGCCATGAGGTCTCAGATTGGTTTTTGGTTTTTA
>JBBPBX010008282.1:21961-38563 GCA_038048925.1 Garcialebias charrua | reverse complement strand
AATAAATAAATTAAAAAAGATCCGCGCTCAGCTAGGCACAACACTGATATAATTCACATGTCGATACAAAACAAGTGTTTGTGTTGGAGTTGGCACATGGTCTGAGTTCAAACAGCAGGAATCACAGTCGGATGGCGTTTAAAGCCGGGACAAACTCAGATTCTGGGTTTTCTTCAGATTCCAGCTCAAATTAAACTTGTCTTTACAGATTGGGACATTTGAGGGACATTTGAGGGACATTTGAGGGACATTTGAGGGACATTGACTGAAGTTTCTGTGCTAATCAGGAGTTAGCATGCAGTGCTAGCTACTCAAGTTTTTTATGCTAACATTTATGTACAGCTGAAGGTAAAATAAAACTTAAATATATAAAACTACTATGATTATAAAATATACTTTTACGTCATACAGTGATGGTTCTACAGATTGTCTTTGGCTAATCACTACAGACAGGTTAGTATCAAACTTTAACACACACCTCATCACACACACAGTTTAAAAATCATGTTTATTTAACCAAACACACAATCCTGACGCACGAGGAGGCCCGGGACAAAAGGGTCAAAGGTCAATCAGACACTTTCAGCTCACCTGCTGCTGAGAATGAAGACACGCAGACACTTCTGAGACAGGAAGTGAACTGAAGACAGGAAACAGACCATCTGTCCATCCATCATCTTTTACACGCTTCTTCCATTTTGGGTCACAGGGGTCGCCGGTGCTCATGTCCAGCAGTCACTGTGAGAGGGGCGGAGGACACCTGGACAGGTCTCCAGTCCATCACAGAGACACCTGGACATGTCTCCAGTCCATCACAGAGACACCTGGACATGTCTCCAGTCCATCACAGAGACACCTGGACATGTCTCCAGTCCATCACAGAGACACCTGGACATGTCTCCAGTCCATCACAGAGACACCTGGACATGTCTCCAGTCCATCACAGAGACACCTGGACAGGTCTCCAGTCCATCACAGAGACACCTGGACAGGTCTCCAGTCCATCACAGAGACACCTGGACAGGTCTCCAGTCCATCACAGAGACACCTGGACAGGTCTCCAGTCCATCACAGAGACACCTGGACAGGTCTCCAGTCCATCACAGAGACATAGAGACAAATGACCATTCACTCTCTCACTCTCACCTAGGGACAGTGAGAGCGGGGCGGCCGTGGCACAGTGGTAATGGCAGTCGACCCCTGATCGGAAGGTTGGAGGTTCGAATCCCGCGTCCGCCCACCATGTGTCGTTGTGTCCCTGGGCAAGACACTTAACCCCGAGTTGCTCCCGGTAGGTCTGGATGGCGCCTTGCAAGGCAGGCTACCACTACCGGTGTATGAATGTCTGAATGAATGGGTGGATGGCTGGTATTGTAAAGCGCTTTGGGGCTCCTCACAGGGGGCTGGAAAGCGCTATATAAATAAGCTCCATTTACCATTTAGAGTTACCAGTCAGTCTAACATGCATGTTTTTGGTCTGTTGGAGGAAACTGGAGCACAAACCAAAGACAATAGATAAGCTACAGACAAGAAACAAAACCCAAACAGGAAACAAAACAAACCAAAGACAGGAAGTAAACTGAAGACAGGAAGTGATGTAGTCTCCATGATAAAGCAGGTGTGTTTGAAACAGGTTCAGATTCAGTGTCGAGGTGAGTTTTGGTTGTGGTCCAGGCCAATTGATGAGTCAGGTTAGAATGAAACGTCTTCACCAGCTTTGATCAAACCTTTGTGTAAAATAAAAACATATATTTTTTAAACAGCTCTAATATTGTTTTGCTTCCGATGGACCTCAGACCTTTGTCTCCGTCTCTTTGGTGCATGAACTTAAGGATCGCACCGTGAACCTAACGCTGCTCCAGCTCTTAGATCTGAAGCCTCAGGGTTTTATGTCCTTCACGTCTTTCACAAATTATGAAAATAAACACGTCTTTTCCTCATATTGAACAAAACTGATCACCTTGATTAGGTGATGCAGCACATGGCAACCACTGACCCTGAAGAAGATGTTCTACATTATTTCCATCTCTCTTTCTTTCAGAGGATCCTGGAATCAACCCTGAGGGACAGAGAGTCCACTGAGGTTTGAGTCTGGTTCTGATCCAGAGTCCACTGAGGTTCGAGTCTGGTTCTGATCCAGAGTCCACTGAGGTTTGAGTCTGGTTCTGATCCAGAGTCCACTGAGGTTTGAGTCTGGTTCTGATCCAGAGTCCACTGAGGTTCGAGTCTGGTTCTGATCCAGAGTCCACTGAGGTTTGAGTCTGGTTCTGATCCAGAGTCCACTGAGGTTTGAGTCTGGTTCTGATCCAGAGTCCACTGAGGTTTGAGTCTGGTTCTGATCCAGAGTCCACTGAGGTTCGAGTCTGGTTCTGATCCAGAGTCCACTGAGGTTTGAGTCTGGTTCTGATCCAGAGTCCACTGAGGTTTGAGTCTGGTTCTGATCCAGAGTCCACTGAGGTTTGAGTCTGGTTCTGATCCAGAGTCCACTGAGGTTTGAGTCTGGTTCTGATCCAGAGTCCACTGAGGTTCGAGTCTGGTTCTGATCCAGAGTCCACTGAGGTTTGAGTCTGGTTCTGATCCAGAGTCCACTGAGGTTTGAGTCTGGTTCTGATCCAGAGTCCACTGAGGTTTGAGTCTGGTTCTGATCCAGAGTCCACTGAGGTTTGAGTCTGGTTCTGATCCAGAGTCCACTGAGGTTTGAGTCTGGTTCTGATCCAGAGTCCACTGAGGTTTGAGTCTGGTTCTGATCCAGAGTCCACTGAGGTTTGAGTCTGGTTCTGATCCAGAGTCCACTGAGGTTCGAGTCTGGTTCTGATCCAGAGTCCACTGAGGTTTGAGTCTGGTTCTGATCCAGAGTCCACTGAGGTTCGAGTCTGGTTCTGATCCAGAGTCCACTGAGGTTTGAGTCTGGTTCTGATCCAGAGTCCACTGAGGTTTGAGTCTGGTTCTGATCCAGAGTCCACTGAGGTTTGAGTCTGGTTCTGATCCAGAGTCCACTGAGGTTTGAGTCTGGTTCTGATCCAGAGTCCACTGAGGTTTGAGTCTGGTTCTGATCCAGAGTCCACTGAGGTTTGAGTCTGGTTCTGATCCAGAGTCCACTGAGGTTCGAGTCTGGTTCTGATCCAGAGTCCACTGAGGTTTGAGTCTGGTTCTGATCCAGAGTCCACTGAGGTTCGAGTCTGGTTCTGATCCAGAGTCCACTGAGGTTTGAGTCTGGTTCTGATCCAGAGTCCACTGAGGTTTGAGTCTGGTTCTGATCCAGAGTCCACTGAGGTTTGAGTCTGGTTCTGATCCAGAGTCCACTGAGGTTTGAGTCTGGTTCTGATCCAGAGTCCACTGAGGTTTGAGTCTGGTTCTGATCCAGAGTCCACTGAGGTTTGAGTCTGGTTCTGATCCAGAGTCCACTGAGGTTTGAGTCTGGTTCTGATCCAGAGTCCACTGAGGTTTGAGTCTGGTTCTGATCCAGAGTCCACTGAGGTTCGAGTCTGGTTCTGATCCAGAGTCCACTGAGGTTTGAGTCTGGTTCTGATCCAGAGTCCACTGAGGTTCGAGTCTGGTTCTGATCCAGAGTCCACTGAGGTTTGAGTCTGGTTCTGATCCAGAGTCCACTGAGGTTTGAGTCTGGTTCTGATCCAGAGTCCACTGAGGTTTGAGTCTGGTTCTGATCCAGAGTCCACTGAGGTTTGAGTCTGGTTCTGATCCAGAGTCCACTGAGGTTCGAGTCTGGTTCTGATCCAGAGTCCACTGAGGTTTGAGTCTGGTTCTGATCCAGAGTCCACTGAGGTTTGAGTCTGGTTCTGATCCAGAGTCCACTGAGGTTCGAGTCTGGTTCTGATCCAGAGTCCACTGAGGTTTGAGTCTGGTTCTGATCCAGAGTCCACTGAGGTTCGAGTCTGGTTCTGATCCAGAGTCCACTGAGGTTTGAGTCTGGTTCTGATCCAGAGTCCACTGAGGTTTGAGTCTGGTTCTGATCCAGAGTCCACTGAGGTTTGAGTCTGGTTCTGATCCAGAGTCCACTGAGGTTTGAGTCTGGTTCTGATCCAGAGTCCACTGAGGTTTGAGTCTGGTTCTGATCCAGAGTCCACTGAGGTTTGAGTCTGGTTCTGATCCAGAGTCCACTGAGGTTCGAGTCTGGTTCTGATCCAGAGTCCACTGAGGTTTGAGTCTGGTTCTGATCCAGAGTCCACTGAGGTTCGAGTCTGGTTCTGATCCAGAGTCCACTGAGGTTTGAGTCTGGTTCTGATCCAGAGTCCACTGAGGTTCGAGTCTGGTTCTGATCCAGAGTCCACTGAGGTTTGAGTCTGGTTCTGATCCAGAGTCCACTGAGGTTTGAGTCTGGTTCTGATCCAGAGTCCACTGAGGTTTGAGTCTGGTTCTGATCCAGAGTCCACTGAGGTTTGAGTCTGGTTCTGATCCAGAGTCCACTGAGGTTTGAGTCTGGTTCTGATCCAGAGTCCACTGAGGTTTGAGTCTGGTTCTGATCCAGAGTCCACTGAGGTTTGAGTCTGGTTCTGATCCAGAGTCCACTGAGGTTTGAGTCTGGTTCTGATCCAGAGTCCACTGAGGTTTGAGTCTGGTTCTGATCCAGAGTCCACTGAGGTTTGAGTCTGGTTCTGATCCAGAGTCCACTGAGGTTTGAGTCTGGTTCTGATCCAGAGTCCACTGAGGTTCGAGTCTGGTTCTGATCCAGAGTCCACTGAGGTTTGAGTCTGGTTCTGATCCAGAGTCCACTGAGGTTTGAGTCTGGTTCTGATCCAGAGTCCACTGAGGTTCGAGTCTGGTTCTGATCCAGAGTCCACTGAGGTTTGAGTCTGGTTCTGATCCAGAGTCCACTGAGGTTCGAGTCTGGTTCTGATCCAGAGTCCACTGAGGTTTGAGTCTGGTTCTGATCCAGAGTCCACTGAGGTTTGAGTCTGGTTCTGATCCAGAGTCCACTGAGGTTTGAGTCTGGTTCTGATCCAGAGTCCACTGAGGTTCGAGTCTGGTTCTGATCCAGAGTCCACTGAGGTTTGAGTCTGGTTCTGATCCAGAGTCCACTGAGGTTTGAGTCTGGTTCTGATCCAGAGTCCACTGAGGTTTGAGTCTGGTTCTGATCCAGAGTCCACTGAGGTTTGAGTCTGGTTCTGATCCAGAGTCCACTGAGGTTCGAGTCTGGTTCTGATCCAGAGTCCACTGAGGTTTGAGTCTGGTTCTGATCCAGAGTCCACTGAGGTTCGAGTCTGGTTCTGATCCAGAGTCCACTGAGGTTTGAGTCTGGTTCTGATCCAGAGTCCACTGAGGTTTGAGTCTGGTTCTGATCCAGAGTCCACTGAGGTTTGAGTCTGGTTCTGATCCAGAGTCCACTGAGGTTTGAGTCTGGTTCTGATCCAGAGTCCACTGAGGTTTGAGTCTGGTTCTGATCCAGAGTCCACTGAGGTTTGAGTCTGGTTCTGATCCAGAGTCCACTGAGGTTTGAGTCTGGTTCTGATCCAGAGTCCACTGAGGTTTGAGTCTGGTTCTGATCCAGAGTCCACTGAGGTTTGAGTCTGGTTCTGATCCAGAGTCCACTGAGGTTTGAGTCTGGTTCTGATCCAGAGTCCACTGAGGTTTGAGTCTGGTTCTGATCCAGAGTCCACTGAGGTTTGAGTCTGGTTCTGATCCAGAGTCCACTGAGGTTCGAGTCTGGTTCTGATCCAGAGTCCACTGAGGTTTGAGTCTGGTTCTGATCCAGAGTCCACTGAGGTTCGAGTCTGGTTCTGATCCAGAGTCCACTGAGGTTTGAGTCTGGTTCTGATCCAGAGTCCACTGAGGTTCGAGTCTGGTTCTGATCCAGAGTCCACTGAGGTTTAAGTCTGGTTCTGATCCAGGGTCCACTGAGGTTTGAGTCTGGTTCTGATCCGCAGCTAAGAGAACGTCTGGTCCAGGTCCAGTCTCTGAAGAACTTCTTGACCTGAGGTTCTGACCGACAGGAGACAAGAACATCAGAGTTCTGTCAGCACCTCAGACACTTTTAGAAATGCTTGGAAACAAGAAGAGAACAAACTCCCGACCCAATCTCATTTTTCTTTGTTTTTCACAAACAGACCAACTTTGTTAGTTCTTAGTTTTCAGCCAGATGTGTTTGTAAAACTTCATCAAACTGTGAGAAGAACGTTGATGAACACGTCTGATGAAGAGGATGAGGCAGAGCGGAGCACCTGAAGTCCCTTCATCAAAGATCTGCAGCGACCATTTCTGTTTCTGCACACAAAGTCCAGATGTTAGGCCAGATGTTAGACCAGATGTTTGACCTAATGTTAGACCAGATGTTAGACCAGATGTTAGACCAGATGTTTGACCAGATGTTTGACCAGATGTTAGACCAGATGTTAGACCAGATGTTAGACCAGATGTTAGGCCAGATGTTTGACCAGATGTTTGACCAGATGTTAGACCAGAGTTTAGATCGTTAGTCCAAATGTTAGACCAGATGTTAGACTGAATGTTAGGCCAGATGTTAGGCCAAATGTTAGTCCAGATGTTAGACTGAATGTTAGGCCAGATGTTAGACCAGAAGTTAGACTGAATGTTAGGCCAGAATGTTAGGCCAAATGTTAGTCCAGATGTTAGACTGAATGTTAGGCCAGATGTTAGACCAGAAGTTAGACTGAATGTTAGGCCAGATGTTAGGCCAAATGTTAGTCCAGATGTTAGACTGAATGTTAGGCCAGATGTTAGACCAGAAGTTAGACTGAATGTTAGGCCGGATGTTAGGCCAGATGTTAGACCAGATGTTAGACCAGAGTTTAGATCGTTAGTCCAGCTGTTAGTCCAGATGTTAGACCAGTGTTCCAGCACATCATGTGACCTGTTTAAGGCTGTAATCGTGGTGCGGTTTTTTGAGTAGGGGTAGATGAACACAGGAAGGAGGGGGTCTGCACGCCCTGCGAGCACGCCGTCTGGCTGCTCGGATCAGCCGATGATATGTTGGTGTGCACGTGAATTATCTGGGGGTGAACAGAAGAGCTGAAACTGTTGTATATTGTTTGTTTGTTCTTTAAGTTGTTGTTTAGACCCTAAACCAAGGTAAACAATGTTTCTCTGTAACGCGTCCAGAGCCGGGGGTCATTAGAGTTCAAACGGTTTGTGTCACATGATTCAAGATGGCGGTCTGATGAGGAGCTGGTCACCTGGTTGGTGTTAATAAATTAATTGATTTATGCACGTTGTGGCCGAGGTTTGTGTTTTTTGTTCAACTCCATGGTGATCTTCATCATCATCTCCTTCATCAGAGTCTTCCTCTGAAAAAAGATGGAACACGTCAGAACTCGTTAAACCAGCCAATCAGAGAGGCTGTCTGGTGTGACATCATCAAACTCATTTTGTTGTGAACACCATCCTCATTTTACAAAGTTTGCGATCATTTATTCACATCTGGAAACATTAAGGCGCTCATCATCCAGAGGTCTCCAGATGTTCTGCGGTGCAGTTTACGTTTTCTTCCAGCAAAGTTCTCAGAAACGAGGATAAAAATAAAAAATAAAAAAAGGCTTTTCTTACTGCTGGCTTCATAAAATGCATTTCGGAGTAAACTCCAGGGTTTTCTGAAAAAATAAAGACCAGTAATTTTATTATTAAAGATCAAGATACTTTAAACTGCTAACTGTGCAGACAGGAGCTAAATAAAGTCTGCAACAATTTTATTTTGTTTCATTATGTTTAAAAAAAACTGAAGAGGATTTGTCCAGAAACGTAATGTCTGAGAAGGAAAAGCAGCAAATCATCTGAGCTGTTTCAGAAAAAGACCGGATGATCAGAAGTTTTCTGCTGTGGAGGAACACGACGAGTCCTGCTGCACACAGGGAAAGGTGTCACTGCGCCGCCTCGGCTCCATGGGATTTCAAAAGTAAACGACTCGGAGGAGACCAGTGATGCCTGAGAAGGAACGACTGAAACTGAACCCTGAAGGACCTCCAAGGCGGTGCTGAAACTGAACAAGGACCTCCAAGGCGGTGCTGAAACTGAACAAGGACCTCCAAGGTGGTGCTGAAACTGAACAAGGACCTCCAAGGTGGTGCTGAAACTGAACAAGGACCTCCAAGGTGGTGCTGAAACTGAACAAGGACCTCCAAGGTGGTGCTGAAACTGAACAAGGACCTCCAAGGCGGTGCTGAAACTGAACAAGGACCTCCAAGGCGGTGCTGAAACTGAACAAGGACCTCCAAGGTGGTGCTGAAACTGAACAAGGACCTCCAAGGTGGTGCTGAAACTGAACAAGGACCTCCAAGGTGGTGCTGAAACTGAACAAGGACCTCCAAGGCGGTGCTGAAACTGAACAAGGACCTCCAAGGCGGTGCTGAAACTGAACAAGGACCTCCAAGGTGGTGCTGAAACTGAACAAGGACCTCCAAGGTGGTGCTGAAACTGAACAAGGACCTCCAAGGTGGTGCTGAAACTGAACAAGGACCTCCAAGGTGGTGCTGAAACTGAACAAGGACCTCCAAGGTGGTGCTGAAACTGAACAAGGACCTCCAAGGTGGTGCTGAAACTGAACAAGGACCTCCAAGGTGGTGCTGAAACTGAACAAGGACCTCCAAGGTGGTGCTGAAACTGAACAAGGACCTCCAAGGCGGTGCTGAAACTGAACAAGGACCTCCAAGGTGGTGCTGAAACTGAACAAGGACCTCCAAGGCGGTGCTGAAACTGAACAAGGACCTCCAAGGCGGTGCTGAAACTGAACAAGGACCTCCAAGGTGGTGCTGAAACTGAACAAGGACCTCCAAGGTGGTGCTGAAACTGAACAAGGACCTCCAAGGTGGTGCTGAAACTGAACAAGGACCTCCAAGGCGGTGCTGAAACTGAACAAGGACCTCCAAGGTGGTGCTGAAACTGAACAAGGACCTCCAAGGCGGTGCTGAAACTGAACAAGGACCTCCAAGGCGGCGCTGAAACTGAACAAGGACCTCCAAGGCGGTGCTGAAACCTCCAACAGGCAGAAGACCCAGAGTTCCTCTGACTTTTCTGCCACAAACAGAAAAACAAAGTCTGAGAAGGAGGAGTTCCACAAGGCAACGCCACTCGGGTCATGTCTGGCCGTCTGGTGTGTGAAGGATCTGCAGCTTCATGAAGCTCATCTATCTGAGACGTTTAGATGTGCAGAACGTCTCCTCTGCAGCAGACTTCACATCTCTGACTGTTTCAGAATCAGACGCCATCGTTGGTTGAAACTTGTTTCAGGCGGGAAATCTCAGCAGGACTCGTGAGATTTTCACAGTTTTATCTGCGTTAACTTCTTCGTCTTTGTGCAAATGTCTCTGGTGTGTTCTGAGATTCTGACTTGAACCTGCAGTCAAACAAAAAGGTCCTGAGGAGGAGGAAGCTGAGGTCCACGTTCAGAAAGGTTGAAGAAGAACGTTCATTTGAACGTTTGAAATGATTGCAGGTTTTCCTTTTATTGAACCAGTCAAATAAAACCTGCGAGCTTCCTGGTGATGAATTTAATACGTTTTGCAAAAACTGATGTCTGAGTTGATTAATGTTTGTATAACTCAAATGTATTGTTAAAACTGGTAGAGTTCTTCTTTGATTCATAACGTGCTTCGTCTGATATTCCTTGACAGTTTGTCATTAATTGTGGGTTAAAATAAGAAAATCCAACATTTTGTTTCAGTGTTATGCAGATGATACCCAGATTTATTTCCTAAATTCTAATTACCGGTACTTCATATCTGATCTATTCTATGTGAAATGTTGGCTGCTAGTAAATGTTTATTCATGTTGTTTTAATATTGTTGTTTATTTATACATGTATTCTCAATTAATCACGACGACTCACATTCATGAGAGACCTGTTTGGGAGCAGATGGTGGGGGTTAAGTGCCTTGCTCAGGGGCCCAGAGTGGGACAAATTGGGGTGGGAGGGTGGAGGGGGGGTGTGTGTGGGTGTTTCACCTTTTCCAAACACATTTTATGTTGTTGGTCCAGGGAATCGAACCGGCGACCTTCCGATCACAGGCCCATCTTCTCTAACCTCCGTGCCATCACTCTCCAGTGTGTTTCATAAATTAACTTTCTTTGATTTAAACTTCATTATTTTCACCAGATAAGGACGAGACATGTGGTCACAGATAATACAGTTTTACCAGATCTCTACTGTATCAGAAGTCATCTGCTGGTGAACACAGCAACACATTTTCATAAAAGTTAGTGTTTTATAACACATGTATGAGGGGCCATTTAGGACATAATTCACTCTGAGACTGACTTGCACTTTGTTTTCACTTTACAAACTCCACTGGTTTAACTTTTCACATTTATAATTTTTTTCTCTCCCCTTCATAATATTAAGTCTAAAGGTTTGTATTTGTGAAGAGAATATTAATTATATCTAAGTAAATCTTATATAACAGGACTAGAAAATAATTTTCTCTGAGATGTTGTGAATTTTCTTTGTATAATCAAACTTCATTCCTCTGTATTATAATCCATCACGACCTTCGATGAATCTGGACCTTGTGAGCGTTTCATCACTTCTCGACATGTTCGATCAGACCGTGGTGACTGATAACAGAGGGCTCGGACAGAGCTGACTGTCGCTCTCCACTCGCGTCCCGTGTGTCAACAGTTCCTCCACCGTCGTCCAATCATCGAGCAGCTTGCTGTTCCTCAGGCGATTCTGCTTCATGTGGCTCAGCTCCAACACCGCCTGAGATGACAGCAGCCCCTGACCTCCCCCCATCAGGTCGTCCCCTCCGCCTCTTCTCTCACGGTGTTGCCGTGATAACGCCATCTGACGCCTTCTTTCTGTCCGACTCCAGTATCGCCCCGCCCACCGACCATCCTCTCCTTCCTCTTCTCCTTCCCTTGCCCCCTCTCCTTCATCGGTCGTGACCTCACTGCGTTCCCTGGCCAATCGGTAAGCTCGGGCTCTGAGCAGCTGATTCCTGACAGACTTCTGATTGGACAGTCTGGACCGGGGTGAAGTTGGAGACCTGGGACTATGCTGAGGGGCTCCGAGAGTGCTGTACAAAGGAACACAGGGACCTTTAAGTGTCTCCATGTGACTCCCGAGAGTTTGAACGCCTCGCCAGTCCGAGATGCCACTGGAGGCAGATCCAGGACTCTTAGAGAGGGAGTCCTCCTCTCTGCTCCGGGTTGAGTTCAGGTGATTGGTCAGGTTGGGTCTGTCTATGCTGAGGGGCCCCGCGGGGTGACTGTTGCTGGGATAACTGGCCCTGCTTCTCGGTCCCGTCACATCTCTGTTCGGACTGGACTGGCAGTTCTGGAGTGTATTTCTCAAATTGTTTGGGTGCGTCATGTTGGGCTGACTCGCCCTGCGGCACCTTTGCCCCTCACTCAGATCTGTTATCGTTCGACTCCTCCCCGGAGCCTCCATCATCCTTCTTCCACCCAGCTGCTGCTCCAGCCACAGCGCCCTCCGCTGGCAAGGCTCAGTCCGCCAGCCTGCAGACAGAACAAGAACTCGATTCGAAAGCAGAAAACTAATTCTCTACCCTGAATTTAATTTGTTAGTTTAAATCCAAGGACATGATGTTTACTTTGTCTTTGTGAGAAGAATCACAGAATATTGCTGAACATTGTAAAACAGTCATAAAAGAAATGTCAACTTTCTGGACTTTTCAGGAATTTTATTTTACTTATTGGTTTTACCAACTACCCCTACCTTTACATTTTACTCATTCACACCAAGGAAGACCACCAAAGTGTAGGGGTCAGACCACGATGTAGTTGGAGATTAAAAAGGTATTTTAGTTGAACACTCAAAAGTATTACCAGTATTACTCAAGAAACTAAACAAATAAACATATTCAATCTGGTATTTCTGATATTTATGACAACATTTATGGTAAGGTTTAGTTTGATATCATTCCAATGTTCGGCATCATTGCAGCATAAAAGGCAGTGTGTTTGTTGATTTCTGATTAAATTTTAAATATAATTCCTATAAAGTAATCAATAATAAGCAATATGTGATATTATCAGCAGTGGTTGTAATAGTAATTGCATTTTTGTTTTCAAAAGCTAATGACTTGTGATGCTTTTTAAAAATTTGTGTTAACCCTGAAATAATGGTATTTTTGCTCAAGGTTCTAGTACAGGTAGACTCCCAGACCAATGGACCGTCAAGGTATCGACCCAAGTCTAAGTCCCAATCTAAAAACTATATTTAAAAACATTTTCATTTTGAGATGAGCTCTAAAAGCATCACGGGTTCAGCTTGCTGTACCAGAGCTGAATAAATCCAATCCTACTGATCCTTTTCAAACTTTCCAACTGTAGACACAGTTTCTGGACATTTGATGTGATTGTTGGTGTGTTTTCTTACCGACAGATGGTGATGGTGGGGAACGATGGCGTGTTAAAGTTGGACTCCTCTCCGCTCTGTGGAAGTGGACGGTTGTGGTAGTGCTGTTACCCACTGAGCAGTGTGAAGCCTGTGGTGCTCCAGAGTGGACCACTGGCGTCGTCTCAGGGATGGACTCCAAGTCCCAACGTCCCCTCTGCTCTCGAGGGGAGTGGCCTGATTGGAGATGGAGAGTCTGACGGGGGTTGTGGCCCCCGTGAATCTTGTGCAGCCGTCTGTGATCCCCAGTGCTGACGCTGTGGAAACCGGAGTCACTGGGTTCAGATGAGATTAGGGACTCAGAGGAAGAGGAAGAGCCTTGGGAGGAAGGGGTGTGGCCTGGCAGAGATGACATGGCATCAGTCTCGGCTTCAGAAAGTGGCAGCCTATGGTGCGGGCTGTCTGGTCCACAGCCCAACCCGCTGTCAAGCTCACTGAGAGGAAGGTATCCTAGAGGATGGTCAGACCTCCAAGCATGACGATAGTCCGACTAAAGAGAAAAGGACAGTTTGAGTTGGATTACACTCAGTTTTATAAATTAACATGAATATTGAACTTCCTGAACAAATAAAGGCTCTTTCAGTCTGTTGAAGTACACCAAATCCCTTGGAGATTAAATGTGCAGCCTGAGGTATTGTGTCTGGGTGAACAGTGCATCCTGCGGTAATGAAACTTCAGAAGGTCGTATCAAAGTCAAACCAGGGTAAAGGAAATGCAAGAAGAATAAAAACTCCAATACTTTAAAGACTATAATGTAAGAAATTTGCTTCCAACAACAACTTTCTCTTGGGAAACTACACAAACTTAAATATTGTGTAAAAAATATTGTCAAAAGCCCTCAGATTTGCTTATTAGGCAACATGTAGTTGCCAAGTGTGGTGGACTGCTGTGAGGCGCAATGACTCCCAGTCCAGATCAAACTGCAAAACACAATCTGAGTCCATCGAGGTGAAATGAACAGTCAGGCTCCAGAGACCACTGACAACACAGTAGGTCATCCCCACCTGTTTGGCTGGAGGATAACACTATACTAGATCCACATGTCACACTTGGAGGTGCAGCTGGCCCCAAAACAGCAGAGCCTGAACACTTAGAGCAAGGGACCAGAAAAGATAGTAGATCACAGAGTCCAATTACCTGTCTGTGGAAAGTCTTTGGCTTCATCTCTTCTCCTCTGTAGCAGCCAATCAGACAGCTCTCTGAGTTTGGCTGATAGGGCAACATTTCTGGACCCTTGAAGTGAAACCCAGTTCAGAATACACAACAGATTTACACACATCCTTAGGGTTTAGGAATGGACCAGTAAAAATAAAATCACCTGGTAATCCAGCCGGTCCAGGTGGTCTAAGCTGTAAGAGACGCTGGGCAGGTAGCTGTTCCCCTGGTGCTGATCGTTCAGTGGTGTGGGGAGGTAGCCATTGAGTGGGTAGATGTCAGATGACATCATCATGTGACCACTGGCAGGGTACAGGTCAGGTGACACAGGAATGTGACCATAATAAGTCCTGTGAAAGAGAAGATATCCTGTACCATCAGGACGTGACGTCAGACTCAAGATTGTGATGTAAAATACTTTTATGGACAAAATAAAACAAGAAACTCAGTGTCTTTTGCTGAAACATGGGTTACCGGGGCCCCACCCTGGAGCCAGGCCTGGGGGAGGGCCTCGTTGGTGGGCACCTGGTGACTGGGTCTCTACCCATGAGGCCTGGTCAGGCTTAGCCCAAAGGAGAATCATGTCTTTCTCCCTGCGGACCCTCCACCTGCAGGAGGGGTCATACAATTCAGGTGCTTGATGCCATGGGCAGTGGCTGAAAGCGGGGACCTTGGTGCTCTGACCCTGACTTACCAAAGTTGTCTCTTGGGACATGAAATGTAACCTCTCTGGTGGGGAAGGAGCCTGAGCTTGTGTGTGAGATTGAGAGGTACCAACTAGATATTGTATAGTTGGGCTCACCTCAACGTACAGCATGGGTTCCGGAATCAATCTCCTTGAGAGGGGCTAGACCTTATTCCACTCTGGAATTGCCCATGGTGAGAGGTGCCAAGCTGGTGTAGATCTACTTTTGGTCCCCCATATTGGTGCCTGTGTGTTGGAGTTTTCCCTGGAATATGTGGGGGTGGCTTCCTTGTGCCTTTGGGTGGGAGGATGGGCTCTGACTGTTGTTTTTGCCTATGTGCCAAATGGCAGTTCAGCGTATCTGGCCTTCTTGGAGTCCTTGGCGCTGGTGCTAGAAAGTGTGCCAGCTGGAGACTCCTTTATTCTGCTAGGGGACTTCAATGCACAAGTGCGCAATGACTGTGTGACCCGGAGGGGCACAATTGGGAGGAATGGCCTCTCTGATCTGAATTTGAGTGGTTTTCTGTTGGTGGACTTCTGTGCTAATCATAGTTTGTCCATCACAAACACCACGTTCAAACATAAGGGTGTCCATAAGTGGATCTGGCATCAGGACACCCTAGGTTATAGTTCAATGATTGACTTTGTAGTCATGTCATCTGATTTGCGGCCATTTGTTTTGGACACTCGGGTGAAGCAAAGAGCTGAGCTGTCAATTGATCACCACCTGGTAGTGAGTTGGGTCAGACAGAGGGGTAAGATGCCAGACATACCTGGTAGACACAAACGGGTAATAAGGGTTTGCTGGGAATTCCTGGCAGAAGATCCCGTCAGAAAGATCTTAAACTCGTAGTGCCGAGAAAGCTTTAACCACACCCCAGCTAAGGTGGGGGACATTGAGTCCAAGTGGGCCATGTTCTGCACCTCAGTTGTTGAAGTCTCTGCCTTGAGCTGTGGCCGCAAGGTTGACGGTGCTTCTCGCGGTGGCCATCCTCCAAGTCGGTGTTGACCTCGGGTTGAGGAGGCTGTCAAGCTGAAGAAAGAGTCCAATCAAGACTTGGTTGGTGGGACTCCAAAGGCAGCTGAGGAGTACCGGAGGGCCAAATGGTCTGCAGCCTTGGCTGTTGCTGAGGCAAAAGCTCAGATGTAGGAGGAGTTTGGTGAGACCTTGGATAAAGACTCTCGTTTGGCTCCGAGGAGATTCTGGCAAACCATCATGTGGCTGAGGAGGGGAAAACAGCACTTTACTAACACTTTTTTCAGTGAAGGGAGAAGGAAGTGCAGTTGATCTCAACCAGCGATGTCGGCGGGAGGCAGAAATAATATTTCTCAGACCTTCTCAATCCCACCAGCACATCTTCCATGGAGGAAGCTAAGTCAGGGGACTTCAGGGATGGTCTATCTATAACCATGGCTGAGATCACCAAGGTAGTTAAAAAGCTCTGAGGTGGCAGGGCTCCGGGGATGGATGAGATTTGCCCTGATTTCCTTAAGGCTCTGGATGTTGTGGGCCTATCTTGTTCGACATGCCTTTACAACATTGTGTGGACATCGGAGGTAGTGACACTGGATTGGCAGACTGGGGGGGTGCTTCAAAAAGAAGGACGGGTGTGTGCTGGGATTCTGGTTTGGTGTCCTCAGGATTTCATCTCTGCTCTTTGCATATGATGTGGTCCTGTTGGTCCTTGTGCCATGATCTCCAGCTCTCACTGGAGTGGTTCACATCTAAATGTGTTCCAATTAGAGGGGCATCCTTATCCTCCCTGGTAAGTACCCTGATGCATGCTCAATAATCCAGGTAGAAAAATCTAAAAAAGCTAAGTCTGGTCCTCTGGACATTCAAAAAACAAAAAAAAAAAAACAAAGCAAAAAATTGTAGAAACGTTTCGTCTTTCGTCCGAAAGACTTCCTCAGTCTGAGGTGCTGGGTTCAGCTCAGTCTTATAAATAGCACCCTCTCACAGTGTTACACAACCAGTTGGCTGATGACAGCCTGAAACCAGCTGCTCACATGATCAAGGAGGACCATCAGCCTAACAATGGATCGTTAGCACCCTGATGGTTGTTTGCTATTCACAGAGGGCTGAGTGATACCAGCAATCACAGCATTGTAGGAGGGGGACAGTTGAACTCGGAGGCCTCCACCCCTGTTTAATGATGGGCGGTTTCTTTTCACAAAGATGGCCTCCTTTACTCCTCTCTCAAACCATCGTTCCTCTCTATCAAGGATGTGAACATCTTCATCCCTGAAAGAGTGACCGCTGGCCTGGAGATGAGTGTAGACTGCAGAGTCCTGACCTGATGATGTTGATCTTCTGTGCTGGGCCATCCTTTTGGCCAGTGGCTGTTTAGTTTCCCCGATATAAGACTGATCACAGCCCTCCTGACACTGAACAGCATACACAATATTACTCTGTTTTTGCCGGGGGACTGGATCTTTG
>JBBPBX010008282.1:0-14281 GCA_038048925.1 Garcialebias charrua | reverse complement strand
TTACAGAAAACCAACCCACACAGACCAGTATCTTCTGTTTGACTCTCACCATCCACTGGAACACAAACTCTCTGTCATCAGAACTTTACAGCATCGGGCCGAACACATCCCCACGAAGAAAGAAGGGAAGGAAAAGGAACAGAAACACATAAAAAAACTCTCCAAACATGTGGATATCCTAACTGGACCGTTGTCAAGTCAGTGAGGAAATATACAAAACACATTAATAAACAGAAAAAGGAGAACAGACGAAAAAACATTGTCATCTGTAGTGATACACCTTTTCACTGAGTCTCTCAGTGAAGCACCTTTTCTCTAAAACCCTGCAGTGAAGGACAGAACACTGATTTATTTTATTAGTTTGAATCAAGACACAAGTTAAATCACCAAGAGACTCTCTTATTCTTTTACTTTGTGCTAATGTGACCTATGTGGATCTGGTGGCTTCTCTTGGTGTGTCAATGAAGACAAGGAGCTGATCAAGTTGGCATCAGTTGTTTTCTTTAATTCTCCATCTGTATTTTACACAATGGACATCGAGGTAAGGTCAGTCTCTGGCATAAACAAGCTCCTCATCCGTGATCCTCATGGCTCCGAGGATTACCCATAATACAGTAACCACAATAAAATAATTGAAAACCACAGTGATCACATAGTGGATTTTGTTTACAACTAAGGAACAACCAGTGAGTGTCTGTTTCAAAGAAAGTAAAGCAATTGTAACTAAAATGCCCTGAAAAATAAAATAAAATGCTGACATTTTATTTACTGGATGCCATTTTTAGGTTTTAGTTTATATAACCTTGCATTTTAGACAATGCAAAAACAATTGAAGCATACTGTATCTTTATATAAAACTGTTTATATAAGACTCAGCCTTATGTTAACCATCTGCTACAAGAGATTTGATAAAACATACCTGTATTTCACACAATGGGCATCGAGATAAGGTCAGTCTCTGGCCTAAACAAGCTCCTGCAAGGAGTAGCCATAATGTTACCACGTGGGGAAATTCCCACCACACTTCCTCACAAACTAAACATTCTTAAACACGACAAAACAATATAATAGCTGAACTAGTGTGACCTAGATTAAGCATATTTCAATAATATACAAAAACTAAGACCATAAACATATTCTATAAAATGCATAAATAATATTTCTTTATCACATAGCAGAGACACGTTACCTCATCAGTGATCCTCATGGCTCTGAGGATTACCCATAATGCCCTGCTCTTTTTAAGGTGAATGCAATAAAACGTTTTACCAACAGATGGTGCAGTTTAGGAGGATTTAACCTGAACCATTTTAACTATGTTACATACACCCCCTTAGATTCTGCTAAAATGGGGTTATATCAAACAAGCACACACAGCACTAAAATAAAAGTGCGATAAAAAGAGCACATAGTAGTCACATCAGTTCAAAACTTCCCCTAAGGAATAATGTTAGCAAGAGTGCAGCCAATACTCTTACCAACACAGACCCAAAAGATGCCATTTACACCTTTTGATATACAACCATTGTATATCATTGAGGCACTAAGGCAATCACTGAGAAAGAAAAACTTTGAGAAATATATATATATTTTTTTTATCTACCCTGCAAACATGGTCTTTACAAAGGAAAACACAGAGTCCACAGTTGACATTGAATCATCCACAACTTGTTCATTCATTTCACATACAAGTCTGGCCGGAGGCTTACCAGGCCTAACTAGTGCATAGCCGAGAAGGCTGAGTGCAAACAACATCAGTTACGGGCAAGTTTTGTGTCAGTACTATGTTCAGCTGACAGATCATGCTGAATGAGCTCAGAGGGGACAGCCACAGTTGTAAGGTTGGAAAGTGGTTCAGGAGAGTTTGACAGTGCAACAGATTCATCAGATTCTGGCAAATCTTCGGTCACATCAGTTGAGACAGGAAACACAATGTCCACTGAAGATTCACATACTGGAATGTCAGAAGCACAGTCAGCGTGATTAACAACTTCATCCACACAACTATCGTTCTCCATCGGTAAAAGCCAGTTCACAGTTTTAGTTTCATTGTCCTGTGCCTCATCAGGCACAACAGGGTCAGAGGTGGTGAGCGAGGGAAGAGGAAGATTGCAGACAAATGGGCATCAACAGTGTATGAAGTGAAGTGGTGTCTGTGAAGCCTGATATAAATGTATATCGGATCAAAGACCCTGTCACATCAATGACAAAGGTTCTCCACAGAAATCTTCTCCTCCCTGTCAACTTTCTCACTGCTGCTGCTGTTTGTGTTGATGCAGACAATTCCCCTTGTCCTTCCACAGCAGGAAGTGGACTCATCGGTGCAATTGTAGCAAAATGTTAGCATTTTAAGCATCTGAGGCCATCTTGCCTTGGACTGGGGAGGAAGTGCTCATATCATGTTACCTAAGGTTCTGTTGTAACGTTCAACAATGCCGTTCCCCATCGGGTGGTACGGCGTAGTGTGAGATTTTTGTATGCCAGCCATTTCCAAAAGTTCTTTAATGAGGCGACTTTCAAAATTTGCCCCTTGATCTGAATGAATGCATTTAGGAAAGCCATATATGCAAAAGAAGTCATCCCACAGACGACGAGCAACTTGTTTGGCTGACTGGTTTTTGCATGGAAACGCATGTGCCATCTTAGAAAAGTGGTCTGTTACAACCAGGACATCCACACTACGCTTATCTGAGAGCTCAGCTGTCCAAAAGTCAATACAGACCAGTTCCATCGGCTCAGAGGTGTGAATACTTTCAAGGGGAGCTCTGTCATTAGGTTCTGGACTTTTACCAACGACACATCGAAAGCAACACTTCACATGGTTAATGATGTCACGTTCCATCCCAATCCAAAAGAACCTCTGTCTGGCGAGAGACAGCGTGCGGGCCTGGCCCTGATGACCAGCTGAATCATGCACGCCTTGGAGGACTTTGGCTTTTAAAGAGTCAGGGACGATAAACTGTTGAGTTGTCATGTTCATTTGTTTGTCTTTCTTAACTCTGTACATCAGGCCATCTTTAATGACAAGCTTAGGCCAATGTCTCAGCAGGTTTAAAACACCAGGTGACTCACTTGCACGCTCACGTCTGGTGGGTCTCCTGTGACGTTGCATATAATAGAGAAGTCTGCCCAACACACCATCCTGACCTTGTAAATTAGCAAGTTCACTTTTTGGCAGCAAGGCAGATTGATCAATGTCACTCAGTTGCAAAACAGCTGGATCAGTGGCTCTCATCTGACTGAAACCTCCAGACTCATGTGCCTCAAGAACAGCTGACACATCTTGTGATGTTAATGATGTCTGGGGAGTTGGTGAGGGTACCTCGGCATTGTCATCTGTGCACTCAACAACCAGCTGACAGTTGGTCGTACAACGAAATGCATCTTGGACCGTTTTGTCCATCATACCGTTCACCTGGTTAAGTAGTGCGGTATATGGTTCAGTTACAATGCGATGGCTCATGCATGACTGAACAAATGGTTCTCTACTCAAGGCATCGGCGACAACATTTTTGCTACCAGGAACATAGTTCAGATCGAAACTATAGGCAGCGAGCCTGGAAACCCACCGCTGTTCACACGCATCTAACCTTGGCTTGGTTAGTATGTATGTCAATGGGTTGTTGTCTGTCCAGACTGTGAAATGACGCCCTTTTAGCCAGTGGCTAAACTTGTCGCATATTGCCCATTTAAGAGCAAGAAATTCCAAGCGGTGTGCTGGATAGTTTAGCTGCGAGCGTGAGAGAGTCCTACTGGCAAAAGCCACTGGTCGAGCCACCCTCCCATCAGGAGGAAGCTGTGACAAAACAGCTCCAATGCCATCAAAAGAGGCATCAACTGCAAGGATGAATGGAGCATTAAAATCTGGATGAGCCAAGGTAACACTACTTATCAACTCATTTTTCAAAGTTTTAAATGCTTCTCTGCACTCATCAGTCCAGTCAGATGGGGACAGTTTAACCTGACCCTTTTTGAACTTGGGTTTGTTGCCTCGCCTCTTGTTGTTTGTTGTTCCAGGTTCAGCTACAAGGCTAAAAAGTGGTCTAGCTTTGACAGAGCACTTCTCAATAAAGTGATGATAATAAAGGACCATCCCAAGTGAAGGGATTCCAGTTAATGGTGTGTTCGGAAATGACCAGGCGTCTCTTAAAAAAATAGGATTTATTGATTAAGGCACAGGTTTAAAACAGGTTAAACAGAATTTGAGCATTCATAAACAATTTCTTGTGCACAAGGAAATGTGAGCATTTTTGCCCTGACCTGTTGCGCCGAGGTGGTCAAAAGAATGCTGACGATGTCTTGCTCCAGTGGGAGTATATCATGCAGGCTTTTGCTTTTTCTGGTCTCTCATTGGCTTATGGCCTGATAGCGAGTCTTTGCAGCTCCCCGTTTATGACCTTGAAGATTTATGTCAGAAGTCTCCTCAGCCAGCTCTTTTGTTCTGCATGTCTGAGAGGTTTTTAAAGTATCAGACTCATGTGTTAGTGTATTATACTCATGTGTTTAGTGTCTCTAATGTGAATTAATGCCAGTTCCCAAGTGTGTGTGTTTGTTTTATAAGTGACTGTAGTCAAGTGTATGTTCTGAAGTTCTGTGAGTCCCAGAGCAAAGCAAACGTGCATGTCTCCCGAGCATGTTAACCCTTTATTTGCTGGATCTCAACGTGTGCGTTCTAATGTTGTTTAATTGCATAAACATTTGTGATGTGAAACACGTAATGGCATAAACATTTGTATAACAGCTGGACATACTTTGATTATAGAACACCTATTTATTGATTATATAACAGGTGTGTTTCCTGTTTAGAATGAGATTACCATATAGACCATCTAAGCGTGTGTATTTTCCTTCACAAGAAAACATCTAATTTTCATGGCACATGGTGTCTCACCATCAGGCTCCATAAGATCAGTTTCCTGTACCTCACTGATAGCCTGAACTTTACTAGGATCAGTGCTTACCTCACTTATCACAGACCCAAAAATTTCACTGACCTACGAAGGAAGTGACACTTTTTGGGAGACAGTTTTAAGTTAGTTGCGGCCAGACAAGAGAAAACCATCTGGAGCCGATCAAGCGCAACCTGTTCAGATGTTGTGTTTAGAAAATAAATGTCTCAATTTCTCTAAAACTCCTGCAACATACGGAATGACCACTGGTCTGGGTTCCTTCCCAGTGGCTTTTAAACCCCAAAATACATTAAAGACTGGTTCATCCCAAAGATCCAGTCCCCCGGCACAAACAGAGTAATATTGTGTATGTTGTTCAGTGTCAGGAGGGTGATCAGTCTTACATCAATAGTTGATAAATTCTGAGTTTGTAAAAATACAGTATTGGTTTAAGTTAAACATGTTATCATTAAATCTAGTTAAAACCAATTATATGATATTTAGTAAGAAAAAGCTAACGATTGATGCTCTTCTTAAGATTGACGATTTTGAAGTATGCAGGGTAAGTTGTGAGGATTTCACCTGTTTCTCACCTGATCCTCTTATTAATTGTCCATAGGTGTCTTCCTGTTGTCTCATTAGGGATCAGTATTTAGTCTCTGTGACTTTCACATGAAGAGGCAGTTGGGTTCCTGTGGTTGCAGAGGAAAGTCCCTGCACATGACGTTAATTGAGCATTGTCCTCCCATGGTGTCATGATCTGCTGGTCTGCTTTGAGCTTTGTCTGCACCAAGGGTCCCCTTTGGGGGCCTGGTAAGTATTTGCTGTTCCTTCAGCAATTTATCCTGTGTGATGTTTGCAGTTCACTAATTGTTATTTTCTTCTTTCCGAGCCATCTGGTCCTCCTGCTTTTGGGTCCTTCCGTCGGCGTCCAGCTCGTCCAGTGAGTCCAGCTCCTGCGCGGATCGTGACATAAGTGAGGTGAAGTTTTTGGGTGTAATTATTGATGAGAAGTTGTCTTGGAAACAACACGTAAATTTTGTAAAAACTAAAATATCTAGGTCCATTGCAGTGCTATATAGAGTTAGAGATTTACTAAATGATAAAGCACTGTATTTGTTATACAATACAATTATACTCCCGCTCTTAATTTACTGTATAGATGTTTGGGGTACAGCGTGCAAAACTGTAACCAAACCTATTTTTATTTTACAGAAGAGAGCCATAAGAATTATAGCAAGAAAACATTACTGTCATCCATCAAATGTTTTGTTTTACGAATTGAAGTTGTTGAAGTTTTATGATTTGGTTGACTATAATATTCTTTTAGTATTATACAAAGCTCAGAATTTCAATTTACCCTTAAATATCCAAATGCTTTTTGTAAAAAGGACTAGTACTTATAATCTCAAGGGAACAGATCTTTTTGTTATGCCACAACACAGAACCAGTTTAAAGAGTAGGTCTACTTTAATACAAGGAATAAGACTGTGGAATGGTTTGGAACCTGATATTAAAATTGCAAAATCAATACCTATATTTAAGAAAATGATTAAAATAAAAATTTTGAACAAATATTCATAAATTAGATCTTGTACAAACTACTATATATGGTATTATGTGAGAAATCATTTATAATCTTATTTTTTGTGATTGCTGTTTGAATTGATTGTATGAATTAATTTTGTTGAAGAAGGGGCAGATACGACAAGATTATTTTCTTCTTCTGCCTCCTTTCATTTCATGTATTTTTGATTTTATATTGTGTTTTTTTGTAAACAAAATTTAAAAATTTAAAAACACAAGAGATACTCTTGTGTTTTTAAATTTTGAAATGAATAAATTGATTGATTGATTGATATCGGGGAAACTAAACAGCCACTGGCCAAAAGGATGGCCCAGCACAGAAGATCAACATCATCAGGTCAGGACTCTGTGGTCTACACTCATCTCCAGGTCAGAGGTCACTCTTTCAGGGATGAAGATGTTCACATCCTTGATAGAGAGGAACGATGGTTTGAGAGAGGAGTAAAGGAGGCCATCTTTGTGAAAAGAAACCGTCCATCATTAAACAGAGGTGGAGGCCTCCGGGTTCAACTGTCCCCCTCTTACAATGCTGTTATTGCTAGTATCACTCAGCCCTCTGTGAATAGCAAACAACCATCAGGGTGCTAACGATCCATCGTTAGGCTGATGGTCCTCCTTGATCATGTGAGCAGCTGGTTTCAGGCTGTCATCAGCCAACTGGTTGATCCACTGTGAGAGGGTGCTATTTATAAGACTGAGCTGAATACAGCAGCTCAGACTGAGGAAGTCTTTCGGACGAAAGACGAAACGTTTCTACAATTTGTTTTGTTTTGTTTTTTGAATGTCCAGAGGACCAGACTTAGCTTTTTTAGATTTTTCTACCTGGATTATTGAGCATGCATCAACAATTAATTTCCTTTTGGGGTTAATAAAGTATTGTGAATTGAACTGAATTGAATTACGTTGGGCTTTCTACTCCGGTGTTAAATCAGTAGCCGATTTACAGCAGGTAAATTAATGTTCTTAATTCATTCATTCATTCAACCTTTATTTAGTCAGGTAAATCTTTTGAACCTCATGGGCTCATTTACGAAAGCGACCTGCTAAAACTAAAGAACAATGAACAGCAGTGGTAGAATTTCCTTAAACAATAAACAATAAACAAACAAACAATAAACAATAGAAAACAAAAGAGAGAAAAAAACAAAAGAAAGTTTTTTTTTTTTTTTTTTAACAAAGTATCAAAAAACTAGCAAAACATTATAAGGTAGACGTATAAAATCAAAGACAGGAACAAATCTGCATTGGTTTTTGCCAGGATTCCAACAGATTCTGAAAACCATTTAGAGAAGTCAAGGTCGAGAGCTTCAGATCTTTTTGTAAGATATTCCATGAAGCAGGAGCGGAGTAGGAGAAGGCCCTTTTTCCAAGTTCAGTCCTCACTGACGGAACACTGCAGGTAATCATGTCCTGAGAGCGCACACTGTAGCTGCACTCACGCAAAGACATGTAGGAGGAGATGTATGAGGGCAGCAGACCAAGAAGTGATTTAAAGATGAAAATGTACCAGTGGAAGAGTCTGCGTGAGGTTAATGATGTCCAGTTAACCAGTGAATACAGGGTGCAGTGGTGGGTACGATAATCACAACCAGTTATGAATCTTAGTGCACCATGATAGACAACATCCAACATCCGCAGGGTGCTTGTAGGAGCATTCATGTAGAGAATGTCACCGTAATCAATGGAGGGAAGGAAAGTCACAGACACAAGGCGTTTCCTGACATTCAGTGATAGACATGATCTGTTTCTGAAAAAGAAACCCAGTTTAACTTTCAGTTTCTTTACTAGGTTTTCCACGTGGAGTTTAAAAGAGAGATGTGAATCAATCAGGATACCCAGATATTTATAGGAATCAACAAACTCAATAGAGACACCATTTGAAGATAAAATCAGAGGAAGATCTGCTGGGACCGACTTCCTATTTGAAAAAAACATCCCTTTTGTTTTATCAGCATTTAGGACAAGTTTGAGACGGAACAAATCTGACTGGATGATGTCAAAAGCGGATTGCAGTAACTGGAAAGCCTTAGCAACTGTTTTAGCTCGGCAGTAAACAACTGTATCATCAGCATAGAAATGTAAGGATGCATCAGGGATGCAGTGACCTACATTAGCTATGTAGATTGTAAAGAGAGTGGGTCCTAAAACTGAGCCTTGTGGTACACCATTTTTAACTGTTAAATAGCTGGAAGAAGTACCGTTATGTTGAACACATTGCCTCCGATTGGAAAGATAGTTTTAATAATGTTAGTTTGTGTTTACTTCAGTTACACAACAACCTAGTTTTTATTTTTATTTTTCCTCGAGGAGAAGTAATCGTCCCACCAGAGGCAGACCGGTTCTGAATGAGCTTAAACGTCGGCCCGAAGATTGGTGGTGCAGGAGGACCTCGTCAAAGAGAGAGACGTTGGAGCAAATATTCTGTAAAAATTCCCCTCAGTTCTTTTTTCCAATCCATTCAATGTTTTAAGCTTAATTAATCAAAGGAGTTACAGCCTGTACAAGCCAGATAAACAACATGGCGTCAGTACTCAGGGCAGCCTCAGGGTAGAAGCTGTTCCTCAGTCTAGTGGTTCTACACTTAATGCTCCTCAACCTCCTTCCTGAGGGGAGTGGGGCAAAAAGTGTGTGTGCTGGGTGAGTGGGGTCCTTCATGATGCAGGTGGCTCTCTTCCTGCATCTGGAGGTGTAAATGTCTGTGATGGTGGGGAGACTGACTCCAACATCTTCTGTGCAGCCTTCACCACTCTCTGCAGAGCTTTTCTTTCTGCAGCTGTGCAGCCTCCATGCCACACGTTGATGCTGGAGCACAGGATGCTCTCCACTGCACACCTGTAGAAGGAGGTGAGGACTGGGCTGCTCAGACCAGCTCGTCTCAGCCGTCTGAGGAAGTAGAGTCTCTGATGACCTTTCTTGATCAGGCTGGTGGTGTTGTTGCTCCAGCTGAGGTTATCATTCAAGTGTACACCCAAGTATTTGTAGCTGGAGACCACTTCCACCACGATCCACCTATGTTCAGTGGGGTGTGGGTGTGTTTGTTCCTTCTGAAGTCCACAATCATCTCCTTTGTCTTCTTCACATTCATGTGAAGGTTATTCTCTTTGCACCAGCTCTCCAGATGTTCCACCTCCTGCCTGTAGCTGGACTCATCATTGTTTGTGATGCATCCCACCACAGCTGTATCATCTGCAAACTTTACAATATGACAGCCTGGATGTGTGGCTGTACAATCATATGTGAGCAGAGTGAACAGAAGAGGGCTCAACACACATCCTTGAGGATTGCCAGTGCTGAGGGTTATGATGGAGGAGGAGAAGTTGTGGATCCTCAGTGGCTGTGGTCTGTTTGTTAAAAAGTCCAGGACCCAGTTACAAATGGAGGGGCTTAGTCCAAGTGTGAGTAGTTTGTCCATCAGGGTTTGGGGGATCATGGTGTTGAAGGCAGATGTGAAGTCCACAAAGTCCTTCTGTTCCAGGTGGGTGAGAGCAGTGTGGACCACAGAGGAGATGGCATCCTCTGTTGATCAGTTCTCGAGGTATGTGTACTGATGAGGGTCTTTGTTGATGTTGATGGTTGTTTTGATGTGGGTCATGACCAGTTTTTCAAAGCATTTAGTGACAAAATTTAGTGATAAAATTTTTTTCAACAAAGCGCACCGGACCAGGAGAGGCGGCTTGCCCCTTCGACACGCATGCGGTGGGATACACTATGGACTCGTGGCCAATGTGTCTGACCGTTCTCTCTGTCGAAGACGTTGAAGTTTTGTGGATTATTGGAATATTGGTGGCAGTTGCTCTGCTTTTTGGGATCGGCGGATGTTTTCTGCTACTGGAAGCTGAGGGAGGCGGCCGCGGCGATCAACGCGCTGGCGAGACTCCCTGCTCAACAAGATTCTCTGATCCGGGCTATGACCTCAACAAGCCAGCTGTTGTACGAGCTGAACCGCACGGTGGGAGCAGCGGCGGACAGCCGCGGACCTGCGGTGCGCTTTGGGACTCGTTTACAGCCCCATCAGGGCACAGACGGGGATTTGTAGCTCGGAACCTCACATGATTCGACGATTTGGACCTGAACAGCACCTGGACTTCAAGGCTGCAGTCAAAAGTACACTGTAGCCTGGCCTGAAAATAA
Source organism: Garcialebias charrua (assembly GCA_038048925.1). Lineage (NCBI taxonomy): Eukaryota > Metazoa > Chordata > Actinopteri > Cyprinodontiformes > Rivulidae > Garcialebias > Garcialebias charrua. The sequence goes on along the minus strand of JBBPBX010008282.1, from coordinate 3,674 downwards.
ATAAGCGACTAATCTAATCTGGACTGTGAGCAACCTTGGAAAAAGAAGGCTGTCTGCAAATCTTCTCCTGGAGTGAAAGCTGTTGAGAACTCGCTGCCCCCCCCCCCAGAGGTCTCCGTGTGCTTTCAGAATGGAGCCGAGCTGAATGACATCTACAGACTGTGCTTATCTGAAATGATTTTCACGGACAATCTCCCTGCTTGCCATGAAATGCAACATGTCTTGTCTTATTCGTGCTAAAGCTGGTAGAGTTTTTTAGACTTTATCATGGAGTGTCCTAAGACAAATTGTGATAGATTCTTTTTTGAATACCACTGATTACCCGACTGTATGTTCCTTTTTCATATCTGATTGTTGGTGGCGCGGTTTTATACTGCTGCGGCTTCCGTGCGTACGTCCCTCTTCGGATGGTGCGCGCGCCAATTGCAAAACTTTGTACCTTGGTGCAAATATGCCAATAAAGATATATTCTATTCTATTCTATCAGGTTGAGGGCCACTGGTCGATAGTCATTCAGACCAGTCACTGTAGAGCTAAACAAATCTGAGAATCATCAGCATAACACTGGAACGAAAGACAATTTTTCCTCAGGATAGACCCCAAGGGGAGCAGATCCAATGGAAGCAGAAGGGGTCCAAGAATGGAGCTTGTGGGGCCCCACAGGAAAGAGGCACAGGAGCAGATAAACAATTACCAACATTAAGACAAAAACTCCTGTAGTTCAGATATGAACTGAACCATTCTAACGCTGCACCAGTAATCCCAACCCAGTGTTCTAGCCGTCACATAAGAATACTGTGGTCCTGCCTGGTAGAGCAGCTGCCTCTCAACAAGCACGGTCGCCCCGGTTCAAATCCCAGCAGGGACTTCTCTGAGTGGAGTTTTCATGTTCTCTCCGTGCGGCATGGGTTTTCTCCCGACCAAAAACATGCATGTTGGACTGACGGGTAACTCTGAACTCTCTGGGATGCACAGCAGGTACATGGTTATGGATATGATTCTACTTTAGGACTTTATGCAAGAAACATTTGCCTGAGAGGGTTTAAAAATGTTCCAACCACAGACTTGATTTTAAGCCATGGGCACAAAGGCTCTCTTCTGAGAGAGAATGGTTGTTTGTCTCGTTTGTCTCGATGTGTCCCTGTGATGGACTGAGACCTGTCCAGGTGTCCCTGTGATGGACTGAGACCTGTCCAGGTGTCCCTGTGATGGACTGGAGACCTGTCCAGGTGTCCCTGTGATGGACTGGAGACCTGTCCAGGTGTCCCTGTGATGGACTGGAGACCTGTCCAGGTGTCCCTGTGATGGACTGGAGACATGTCCAGGTGTCCCTGTGATGGACTGGAGACATGTCCAGGGTGTCCCTGTGATGGACTGGAGACATGTCCAGGGTGTCTCCCTCCTCTTGCACATTGACTGTTGCACCCTTGAAAATAACTAAAAAAATTACATAGATTTTCTCTTTTGTGCAACTTCATGAAACAACCCGCAGCTTGAGCGCATGAGTAGTTTTCTGCCATATTTCGTACACAACCCACAATCACGGGTCATGAACTCTCTATTCCCATGATGCATTGCATCTTTCTTAAAGAGGCATTATTATGACAGAACTCCATGGGATAAATAAAAAAAAGCTTTAGCACATATTTTCCCATAAACTAAATGAATTGTTTTAAACCAAATATCAAATAACAAAACTGCTTGACCAACAGAATCAATATAACAATTAATTAAACATCATCACGCTGATCTTCAGGGTCTGCACTGGACATGGGCACGAGTGGTGCTCCCGACACAAAAAGGAAGCAGCAGACAAAGATGATGGATGGATGGATGGATGAATGGTAACCATTTGCTACTTTTTGCTAACATTTGACTTCTTTTAGCTTTCAGCTAGTATTTATAATAATAATAATAATCATCATTTTATTTAAAAGCGCCTTTCAGGACACCCAAGGACACTTAACAAACCAATACAGTGCAAACATTATCAGTGACAAATTGAAATATAAAATACATAAAGATTATAAAATGCAAAATAATAGAAATACATTCAGTAAAGTTAATGATAAGCTAGTCTAAAGAGATGTGTTTTCAGGGCAGTCTTGAACAGAGAAAGGGAGGTGGTGTTTCGAAGGTCTGGCGGTAGGGCGTTCCAGAGGTGAGGGGCAGAGCAGGTGAAGGCGGGCAGAGGGTACATGGAGATGTAGCGAAGAGGAGGATCTGAGAGAGCGTGATGGGATGGAGATTTGTAGGAGGTCAGATAGATAAGGAGGGGCAAGGTTGTGGATAGATTTGAACGTGAGGAGTAGAATTTTGAAGATGATGCGTGATTTAACCGGGAGCCAGTGGAGCTGCTGCAGGACAGGAGTGATGTGGTTATAGTAGGAGGTTTGAGTGATGACACGGGCAGCTGAGTTCTGGACCATCTGTAACTTGTGGAGAGATTTGTTGGGGAGGCCGTAGAGAAGGGAGTTGCAGTAATCGATACGGGAAGTCACAAGACTGTGCACCAGGATGGCTGTGGAGCGGGGTGTGAGAGAAGGACGGAGACGGTTAATATTACGGAGGTGGAAATAGGCAGACCGAGTAATATTGTTGATGTGTGAAGTGAAGGAGAGAGTGGTGTCGAGGATGACACCGAGGCTCTTGACCTGAGGGGAGGGGGATAGCAGAGAGTTGTTAAGGGGGACGAGAAGATGTTTTTTCCATTTTCGTCCGCTTATCCGGGGTCGGGTCGCGGGGGTAGCAGCCTAAGTAGGGAGGCCCAGACTTCCCTCTCCCCAGCCACTTGGAGCAGCTCCTCTGGGGGAATCCCAAGGCGTTCCCAGGCCAGCCGAGAAACATAGTCCCTCCAGCGTGTCCTGGGTCTTCCTCTGGGTCTCCTCCCGGTGGGACATGCCCGGAACACCTCACCAGGGAGGCGTCCAGGAGGCATCCTAACCAGATGCCCGAGCCACCTCAACTGGCTCCTCTCGATGTGGAGAAGCAGCGGCTCTACTCCGAGTCCCTCCCGGATGACTGAGCTTCTCACCCTATCTCTAAGGGAGAGTCCAGACACCCTGCGGAGAAAACTCATTTCAGCCGCTTGTATCCGAGATCTCGTTCTTTCGGTCACAACCCAAAGCTCATGACCATAGATGAGGGTGGGAACGTAGATCGATCGGTAAATTGAGAGCTTTGCCTTTCGACTCAGCTCTCTCTTCACCACGACAGACCGGTACAGCGCCCGCTTCACTGCGGACGCTGCACCTATCCGCCTATCGATCTCACGCTCCAGTTTTCCCTCATTCGTGAACAAGACCCCGAGATACTTAAACTCCTCCACTTGGGGCAGGACCTCCTCCCCGACCCGGAGAGGGCATGCTACCCTTTTCCGGCTCAAGACCATGGCCTCGGATTTGGAGGAACTGATCCTCATCCCGGCCGCATCACACTCGGCTGCAAACCGCTCCAGCGAAAGCTGTAGATCACGATCTGATGAAGCCAACAGGACCACATCATCTGCAAAAAACAGAGAAGCGATTCTAAGGCCACCAAAACGGATCCTCTCAACACCTTGGCTGCGCCTAGAAATTCTGTCCATAAAAGTTATGAACAGAATCGGTGACAAAGGGCAACCTTGGCGGAGTCCAACTCTCACTGGAAACGAGCCTGACTTACTGCCGGCAATG
>JBBPBX010008281.1:45154-62973 GCA_038048925.1 Garcialebias charrua | reverse complement strand
TCTGATGATATTTCATTAAAATCATGATTGTACTGTTTGACCAGCATTTCTTTAAGATGCTCAACAGAAATTCTGTTCGCCGTTATGGCAGTGCAAATGTTTTTATTGTTGCTGTTGCTTCTAGTGCGCAGGGGACCATTTATGACCCAGCCCACTTTAGTTTTTACAGCATAAGGTCCACCATCTACACTGTTTATCACCTCCCAGGGCTCTAAAACATTTGAAGCATCCATTCCTATCAGCATTTCCACATCTGCGTTGATGTTATGAAGCTTGACAGGTTTAAGATGAGGCCATTGATCAATGTCTTGTTGTTGGGGAATGTTCACTGTAGAAACTGGCATGATACTTTGAGTCAAAACATCTGGCAGCTCCATGAAGTCATTTGTTTCCAGATCAGATACTTCCAAACCAGACAAAACTTGTGCATTAACAACTTTATTTTGACTCATTGTTTTCAGCAGAATATTTGTCCTTTTGCCCTTCAAGTTCAGACTTTCTGCCAGGGTTTCTGTACAGAATGTACCTGAACTTCCTGGATCAAGAAATGCATAGGTTTGTACAACTTTGTTACTCTTTTGACTTTTGACTTTAACTGCAACAATAGAAAAAACAGCATCATCATCATGACCGGCCCCAATATGCCCACATGTCTGAGTTGTTGCAGTTAAAAGGTTGACGTGAGACCTTGTTGTCTGTTGGGTTTGTTCTGAAGAGGCTTCTGGCTTTCTTTGCCCAATGTGAAGAACCCCTGGATGCCTTTGATGACACACGTTGCAATCCAAACGACTCCTGCAGTCTTTGCTTGTGTGACCAACTTTCAGGCAACCAAAACAAATGCCCTTTTCCTTGATGAAAGTCAACTTATCTCGATGCATTTTAGCTTTAAACTGCATACAGTTTTCCAATAGATGATTTCTCTGTGAACAAAACAGGCAGCTGTAAAGAACGGTAGGTTTGTTCTTGTTTTCATTTGAGTGAGTTCTGGCTTCTGGAATTATGCTGACGTTAGTGGCAAAACTGCTTCCCCTTTTCCTTTGCTTGCTGGAACTTGAAACTTTAGAGTAGCTCCCAGTTGATGGGTCTTGGATGTTGCCAAACACTGGATCTGAAGCTATTTTTACTTCTTTTATTATAAAAGCAACCAGATCGGTGAACAATGCTCGGTGACCATTTTGCTCCTGTAGCTCATAAGCAATAACTCTCCATTTTTCCCTCAGTTTATATGGGAGTTTCATTATAATCATTCTCATGTTTGAGGGTAAATCCAACTCTTTCAGGTAAACAATCTGTTGTGTTAGATTTGAACATCCTTGAAGGAAAAGAGAGAATGACTGAAGACCTTTTACATCATCACCTTTGATAGGCATCCAACTCATAATTTTTTCCATATAGGCAGAAGCAAGTTTATTTTCACTTCCAAAATGTTCTTCAAGAAGATCTTTAGCCTTGGAATAACCTTGACTGGGAGGTAAGTGCTGACAACTATGCACCAGGTCTTTAGGCTGCCCTCTAGTGAACTGCTCTAAGAAGTGCAGGCAGTCACTGCAGTTGTCAGTTTTGGCTTCCACTCCGTTCTCAAAGGCATTCATAAATGATTTGTATTGGAGAGGGTCCCCGTCAAATACAGGGATGTTTCTGGATGGTAGAACAGATGACATGTTTTGTTTTACAAGTATGGTAGTGATATCATTTTGTCTTTGCAAGATGTTCACAATATCATTCTGACAGTTCTCAGTGAACGAGGGGGGTGTAAATTGCGTCTGCTGTGTTGCTTGAGTCGAAGAATCAAATTTTACTCTCGTCCGATCCGTTTGAAGTTGTTGCTGCCTTTGTTTAGGTCTGACGACAGGACAGTTAGAAGAATTTGCTCTTTCTCTTGGAACAAACTCATCGACGGAAGGATTTAGCAGAGGTGTGTCCTTTACTTGGGCTCTTTCAAAATAAGAGTTCATTCCATCAGATAGTTTAGAACCAGCAACTGAATTTAATTTTAAAACATTAAGTCTTGCATTAGTTGCTGCCAACTCCGTTTCCAAGTCTAATTTTTCCTTTTCTTGTCTTAGTTTTTCCTTTTCTTGTCTTAGTTTTTCCTCTTGAGCTTCGATCAGATGTTTTTTGTTCATTGCAGTGACTCTCTCCATGAGCGCTGCCTTTTCAGCTGCAGCTTTAATGCGAGCAGAAGAAGTAGATGAAGCCCGAGACTGTTGTGAAGATGTTTTTGAACGTGGCTTTACACTTGAAATATTAGAGACACTGTCTTCAGGATTTATTTCGTCCAGATCTCCAACAACTTGATCATCACCAACATTTATTTCTTGTTCATTATATGGATCTCCTGCTTCATGCAACCAGGCCTTTACATTGTCCTTAAATTCAGAGAATGCCATCACCTTAGACTGAAAATACACCATTTGCCTTTTCACTTCTTCTTCTGATAATGGCAAACTTAATAGGGATTCATGTAAATCGGTTGCATCTTGAAAACACTTAATAAACTCGACAAAGTCAGAAGACACCTTTTTAATATTTTCTTGTGACATCATTAATGCAGAGATTTTCTTGATCCATTTTGAAGCTTGCTTGCACTTTAAACTTCGTTTTTCTTGACATGTTTTTATATAAAACTCCAAGCCCTTTGGTGTAAATTTGATGATTCTTTTCTCTTGTGGCACCTGAGTGTCATCCTCTTGTTTGCTCTTAACGTCAGACATTTTTGTGTCATCCTCTTGTTTGCTCTTAACATCAGACATTTTTGTGGTCTTGAATTATTTCACAAAGTCCAAAGCTGAATAGCATATTGAGAGTCCATGGCATAAAGCACAAACACACCTCTTCTTTAAAGATGTTGACTTGAGTGGGCAAACATTTCCAGGATGGGCGTCGGCACACGTCTTGATCCAATTATGCATCAATTTGTTGTATCAAACTCATTTTTTCAGTCTTTGCAGTGAAATAATGTTAAACTCCAATAGTTTCACCGTTTTCCTTTACGGCTTAAACAATATTGTCACATACCAGCTTTGATGAATGAGTGATGTTGGCTTTCCAGGCCTGATGCAGCAAGTTGCTTGATTTCTTCAAAAAACAATAACTTTTGTGATGGTAATCCTTGAGATCCGTGAATCCTTCATGTCAATTGATGAGGGATAAATCCTTTTAATCCACAGGCAGGTTCCTTACTTGATCCATGGGGATGGTTTTTACTTTTGTAGTGGCAATTGTTTGCCTCACCAAACATCCAATATGTCCATTGAAGCCACTACTAAGGCACTGGGGTCTAGTTTCTCAACGCAGGCAAAATGATGGTTCAAGGTCCAAACTTGTTGATTTTTCTTGATGATTTATTGTCTCTTTCAACAAACAATTACAAGCTTCAAACATTTCTTCTCCCTTGCCATCCCTCTTGCTCTGGTAAAAACCATAGGCCCCAAACCCAAATGCATCATGGTCCTCACCAGGCACTTCCACTTATAGAAAATTGGACCAACCCACATTACCTCCTGTCAATCAAAAACAAATATATAAACTAAACAAATTACTAATAAACAAACTTATGCTAAACAATTAGTTAATCAAAAAATACTTATTTAAATGAAACAAAACAAAGTAAGCCAATTACAAACTAAATTCAAAGACCCAACAAAAAATAGACAAATAGCTCCTACATTAAGCATTCATTCAACATTAATTAATCTGCTGAAAAGGGGAGGAATGTAAACCCAGTTATGGTAAGGTTCCTCTGCTTGTCCATCACAGCTGTGGAAACATTGTAAAGTGCATTTCCCCTTTTCAAATATAAATTATTCACAATTTTATCTTACACGTTCTGTCACAGGGCTGACAGATCATCAGCAGTCCAGATTTGACCTGTAATGAAAAATAAGAAAAAGTCAGCACTAAATCTATATAAATTACCCCAAACATTCAGATCCAACCTGTTTTTAGGCACTTATTAAAATTATCTTTTATAACTTTATCAAATGTATAACTGTTTCCAGCTCTCATCACTGTATGAAGAGTTAAAACGTTGATCTAATTAGTTATTTGAAATGGTGTGTTTAACTATACAGTATATTTGTTATCTCCCATCCCCTTTTTTGAAACAGGAGGTAAACAAAAAACATCCTGTTACAAAGAAAACAATGGAAATGCTCATAACACAAACGTCATCTGTACTGCAGGTGGAAATACTACAAGAAAGAAAAAAATAAAAACTCAAAACATCCGAACCCAACCAGTAGCATCAGACGTAATACTTCAACCATAAGACACATCCCCCATTAGACACATGTCACACCACCACGACATCCTATGTCAACTTCTTCTTCAACATAACCTCTACTCCATCTCCTCCGCTATCCACACCATAGTAAGAGAGCTTGAATCCTGCTCCAACACCGTGAGCCTTGCTGCCCTTCCACTCGGTCTCCAGGACAAAGAAAACATTTACCTTCCTTCTCTGCATCATGCCAGCAAACCCTCCACCTATGCCTGTCACAACCACAAGCAGTCATAGTACTGTAACCTATGCCTGTCACAACCACAAGCAGTCATAGTACTGTATACAAGATGGTAAAACTAGAAACCACAAACAATTGAAGCTGTCAGTCCAGTCCCAGAAAGACGTGTTCTCAACACCAAGGCTTGTCCAAAAAGGTGAGGAAAAAGAAAAGAAAAAGACAAACACACATCCAAAAAGGAATGCAACAGGTGCCCATACCGAACATGATGGAGAAAACAGAACCAAACTGTACTGCTCTAACGCGAGTGCATGAAGGAAAAAAAAAAAAAAATGTGTATGGTAATCCAACAATCCATGAGAAGTGTGGCTGTGCAGGTCACGTGTCAGTGAGATCTGTACATGTATGTATGAATAATGAGTGTGCGTGAGGTTCTACCATAGCAAAGAATATGATCATGAAAAACTGTAGTTATTGAACCACCACCTGAAGATCACATGGTCAGCTGACACATCAGCCAGGCTGCAAAGTTTGGTAGTGACGTTTCCAGCTTGACTTTCACTTGTCATGAGTTCTCCAGCCCCCATAGGAGATGTCAAGAGTCCAGCAGTGGGTGCAGACCACAGTTCATAGACTTGGTGCAAAACGTAAAACTCCATGTAACAGTTCAGGCACGAGTCATGACAGCTTGGCTTTAGCTGAACATGATGCATATCGGCAGTCCAGTGCATTTTCAGTCCAGTGCAGGTGGTGACAGCTTGCAGCTCAGCCGAACACAACGCAATTCGACAGTTCAGTGCAGTCCAGGTGCCAACAGGAGTTGTTAGCAAAACCTAGCTTCAATGACAGCATACATGTAATCTATCCAAAAATGGTGTTCAACACTAGAGAGTCATGATGCAACCACTCCATGCTATGGAGGTAACCTAAATGTATGCAAACAAGTGTAATGTTGTGGGGTGAGGAATAAAATTGTAAATTGAGAACTGCATATCTGTGTATAAGTGAAATCCACCACCAAATAGAAACAATTAACTGCTAATTAAATGTCGTCATGGAGCACCTGCAACGTTCACTGATCAGATGTCAAGCTGAAATCCTCAGAAAACACCTAAATAAAGTCACCCCCTGCAGTATGTCAGCTGTGTGAAGACTCCCTTCCAGACTCTGTCGAGCAGGTCAGAAGGCCAAGGCAGAACGATCCTGCAGAACAGACAAGCTGCAGTCCTCCAAGAAAGAGAAAAAAATAAAATAATACACATATATATAAAAAAATAAAAATAAAAAATAATTAAAATAAAACAAACCACCAAAATACTCCAAACCACAATCACACAGGCCTTGTTCATATGTCATTAAACATGACCTGCACCCCACCAGGCTGAAGCGATGAGAACTGGAAACATAATTAATTGCGTGAGATTAACCCTGCAGGCAACATAACATGTTCCTGGAACCTCACCTATAAAAATCAGAAATGTGCCTTTAACACTGAGAGTGAAAAGCACATATCTGCAAAAAATACAGTACTGCATTGTGAGGACAACAGACTGCCACAGAGAGGTCAGCGTGTTTAAAACAAAGGTGACAGCAACAGAAAATAAAAAACAAACCGTGTAATAACCCAACTTTTAACTGGTAATTAACTAACTACTTTACCCTGGAGTTTTCTTCCAAAGCTGCACTGAAGTACACACCAATAAACAGTAACTTTTACAGTCCCAGCCTGAGCTGATTAAGTTGTAAAACTCCCTGTTATCAGCCGGAACCTTTGAGGCGGACCTCCCTAGCAGGTCCAAAACCTGAACCAGGAGAAAACTCAGTGAGATTTATATGGATGAAAAAGGCCTTTGTGCCGTGCAGGTTCACAGGCACGTAGGGGGGGGGGGTGAGGGAGGAGGGGAGGAGATGTCTCCTTGCCTCCATGTCAGGCACCAACAGGAGAGTGTTATCTTGTTAGAAGCCATAAATCTGAGTTCGAGCCAGCAGCTCCAAGCGGTCCCAGGACCAGAACCTCCAGAGGCCATCTGCGGCGGGGGGGGTGGAAGGAGGAGGGGAGCCCCATCTGCAGGAACTGCAACAAATCAGTGGGGGAGACCGGCCGTGTGACAGCTCTCTTGCATCTGCGAAACTGCTTCGGCACATCCCCAGACCTGGTTCCTGTCTCCCTGGCTTTTACACTCACAAATGCAATAAATGAGAATAAAAATGAAAATAAAAAATCTTTCCCTGTTGCCTTGTTTGCGTGTATACCGTACCTACCTAGTACAGGTCGCAAGCCACGAAAAAAAAGAGAAAAGAAAACAATAAATAATAAAAAGAAAAGAAAGTTATCTTAAAAGAATGGGTGCGACCTATACAGTGGAAAATACGGTAATCGACTTTAACTGGGAAGGGGAAGAAAAATGTGACTCTGACAGCGAACACAGTCTCGGCTGCGAACTTAAATCACACGCACGACGACTTGTGAACCCGGAGCGGCAACCCACTCATACGGCAAAACCGTGCATCGGATGAAAGCCCTGTGACTCAACGGCGACAGATGCCCGGAGTTCACGATCAAGCCTCGACTACACAGTTTCCCGGAGTCCAAAGAAAACGTGGCTCCCAGCCGACAGGCCGGAGCGCAGAAGTAGGATGTGGGGGAAGGGCAAACTTAAGGCACCGTAAATTATCCCTACGCGTGTGTGGAACTTCTGTGCTCTTCACCTTACTTACATGTACAAAACCCGCCAAAAAAATGCACATTCAAATGAAATACCAACAGTAGTTCACGTTTTTTTTTTTTACTCTTAGCTGCTAACATTATAAACCACTGGCCCACCTCGAGACAAACAGCCCTCAGTCAACAAATAATTTAGTGTGTCCAAACGCAGACGTTTTGTGTAAGAGGGGTCCTGCTCACCTCTGTGAATCACCGGCTGTTGACTGCGCGCCTGCTGCCTCTGTCGGCGGTGGGGGGGGGGAACCCTCCAAATCATCTCTCGTTTCAGACGAAACCGCAAACCCCTCAACGTCGGTGGTCACCAAATTGTTGCGAATTCAAAAGGTTGAAGGAAGCTCTGAAACGAATGTGCAAATTTTATGTAGGTTTATTGTACATATAAGAATAAACCTTACAGCAGACAACAGACCTGACTCCAGCACAAGTCCACACACACACTCTTCGAAGGCGGACCACGGTTTTATACCTCTAGATGACGTCATCGCCTCGTGGGACCAATCCTGGAACCGAACCGCCTTGGAACCGCCCTAGAACTTCCCCTACTCTGTGAGTGATCCGCCTCTCAGCCAACAAGCTATCAGCTCTGTATGTCAATCATCAAATGTTGGGTGTGTTGCATGTGCAGGCGTGTAACTGAAAAACTCTTCCCTAGTGAAAACAAAGCCCGAGAGAAAAACGTTCTGCCTAGTGTCACATTTCACATTATAAGGCAGAACTAAGTGAATACAAATAATGGAGCATAGTGGGTGTAATGTAATACTGATAGAAATATATTTCAGAATAAAGCAGCGTTTTCCCTTTTACATCATAAACATGTACATCATTTGGTATCATAATACACAAGGAGAGAGAAGCAAGCTGGCCAGGGCATTATGACAAGTTCCACCTACCGTACTTACCATTAGCCCACCACCCCCAACTCAAAATGGATTTACACTATGCTGCCCAAAACAATCCTCACTGTTAGCCACCTTTGGTTCTATTTCATCCCTCCTGACCGCCAGAGGCGGTGCTTAGCACTGAATGATCATTTGTGCGCATGCGTAGGTCGAGCACAAATGACAACAAAGTCACCCCGTGACCTGCCGGGGACCCACGTGACTCTGGCACGTGGCACACGGAATACGATACCTCAAACTTCTCGCAAAAGCAAGGATTCCGAGGGACCAAGCACTCTGGCGGTCATCCGGGATTCATAAAACCGTAGTTACAGTACAGTATTTTCCGGTGTATAGGTCACACCTTTTTATGTTTTTTTTCAAGGCCTGCAACCTATACACCTGTGCGAGCTTTTTATGGATTTTCCCCCATATTTTTAGACCAATTTTTGGCTGTTATGACCGTTTTTCATTTTGGCAGAAAATGGTGCGGTACCACTTTTGTCCACTAGGGGGACACTTGCAGAGAGTCTACCGACCGTTTCCAGCTCATGTGTCCGAAAAAAAGCTCCTTTGCTCTGATTGACTCTGTCGGCCTCCTGGTCTGGAGGTAACTTCTTTTAGCTCTGTGTTTGTTAGCTGTTTGTTTGCAAGATAAGTCAAGAACCACTCAGCAGATTTTTCTGAAACTTACAGAATGTAATCAATGTATGGACAATTACAAGTGAGTAGCTTTATTAGATGTTTCAAGCATTTATTGTTTATTTTTTTTACATAATTTGGGCTTCCAGCTCATGAAACCCATAAAAACAGGATTTCAAAAAAAAAATTAGAATACTGTGAAGAGATCAGCCCACACTTCTCAGTTTTTGCAGGAAAAAAAAGAAAGACATTAAGATGACAACAAATCATTCAAAATACGGTTCTTTCAAAACGATGTGTCAATCTTCAATACTTGATTGGGAATCCCTTTGTCTTAATCACTGCCTCGATGTGATGTGGTATTGAGAATCAGCCTGTGGCATTAACTGGGAGTTATGGAAGCCCAGATTTCCTTGATGCTGTTAGCTCTTCTTTGTTGTTGGGTCTGGTGCCCCTCATGTTCCTCTTGAGAATATCTCATAGATTCTCAATTAGTTGTATGTCCGCTGAGTTGACTGGTCAGTCCAGCACTGTGGCCTGGGCATCAAACCAGGTTTTGGTGCTTCTGGCAGAATGGGCAAGGACCAGGTCCTGCTGGAAGATGAAATGAATCAGTGATTCATGTATCTCTCAGCTTCAGAGGGTACAGAACGCCGCTGCACGACTTTTAACTGGCACACGAAAGTTTGATCACATTACTCCTGTTTTAACCTCCCTGCACTGGCTGCCCGTACATTACAGGATTCATTTTAAAGTTCTTTTATTTGCTTTTAAAGCGCAAAATGGTCTTGCCCCGCCCTATCTGTCCGAGTTGCTGCAGCCATACGCACCCTCTCGATCCCTCAGGTCATGTGATCAGCTGCTCCTGAGTGTCCCAAAGACAAAACGCAAGCTCAGAGGAGACCGTGCTTTTGCTGTGGCAGCTCCTAAACTGTGGAACAACCTTCCCTTGAACATCAGACAGGCCTCTTCCCTGTCTGTTTTTAAATCTCTTCTTAAAACCCATCTCTTCTCCCTGGCCTATGACACCATCTGCGATGTTGACTTTTAATAATTTTAGTCGCTTGTTTTATCTGAGTGTATGATTCCTCAACTTTTATTATGTGACTTTTATTTATTTTAATTATTTTATTACCTGATTGTGATTGTTTTGTTGTGTGTACAGCACTTTGGTCCTGTAGGTGTTTAAAGTGCTCTATAAATAAAGCTGGTATGGTATGGTATGGTAAATCTGCATCTCCATACAGATCCTCAGCAGAAGAAATCATGAAGTCCTCTAAAATATTCTGGTAGACTGTTGCAATGACCTTGGATTTAAGAAAGCAGAGTTTACCAACACCTGCACCGGACAGTGCACCCCAAATCATGACTGACTGTTGATATTTCACACTGGACCTCAAGCAGTATGGACTCTGTTTGTCACCCTTCTTCCTCCAAACACTTGGACCTTGATTTCTGAATGAAGGACACTTGACTTTCATCGGAAAAGAAGACTGAGGAACCCGGCAGTTGTAGTCCATCTCCTGGATGACATCAGAAACAAGCGCTCAATACAAAAAACAACTGGACTTTATTTGTTGCAGAAAACGTTTCACCCTTCATCCGAAGGGCTTTTTCAATTCAAAAGAGCAGCTGTGAGACAGAAGTTTTATACAGCCTGACATGCCACACACCAACATGTAATTTGGAAGCTGAAATAACGCCCACATATACCGGTGTAAGAGGTTATGAGGAGGTCAATATTAATACTGACCTCTTTACCTTAATTAATTTATTCAGATTGAATAGTAATTTCACGGATTCTCTTCTTTTTCAGTTTACCCAATATTTCTGTGATCTTTATGATGGATAAATAAACAGAGCCATTAAGTGACAATGGACATTGACTTAGTTTGATATGTCAAAGAGACACTATCATTTATTTAAAATAAATCAACTAAATTAACACCATTACACTTGATTGACATGATTTCACTTTCTTTCAATTCAGATACGTCAGCACACTTAAATTTAACACAACAGACATAAATACTAGATGTTAAACATATTTAGTCTGTGGGCTCTTTAACTTAAAAAATAGTTTCCAGCTTAGATTGAGAGGGGAAAGAGTAGGAGGAAAGATTTAAGAAGAAGTTATCGTGAGCATGATACCAGAGTGACACTTCTCATCCGACTTCTGCTAAAATCCAGGTACGTTTTGTAAACAGCTCTTTACCTTTTGACGACAGCCCGGTAAGAGGGAAGACCTTGTAGCCTTTCAGATGCACGGATCCTTGTGGGAACCAGTACAATACCTTCAAGCAGGGTTCTGGTTTACGTTTCCAACGTCTCCTGGTTTTGCGTTGGTCATCAGAGAATATGTCAGCTTCAGGCCTCTGACTTCAAGATAAACTTATTCCAAGGAGGAATAAACAAAGTTCTTGATCTTATGCTTGTTCGAAGTGGACTCATAACAGCAAGTCATCAGTCCTTAGCTGAAGACGCAGGTCGTTAGCTCTTGACCAAACGTACCCAGCTCTTTGGGAAAGGTTCACATCTCTTTGAAGTTCCCAGCAAACTCTGAAGCGTTCTCGCACAGTTAGAACTTAAAAAGCAGGAACAAAGAGAGGAGTGCACTTGCCTTATCAGGCCCAAGGTTACAGCCAGAGCAGAGGGAGATTTGTTTAGGAAAAGACAGAGAAGCTGGAGCCTTGTTCATGAAAAACAACGGATTAAACTGTCTTCTTATTTCTAAACAAAACAGTCGGGTCTCTGTGACCCGAGATTTCACCTTTAACACCGCAGTGAACACAACTCTTAAAGAATAACACAGCTTAAAAGCACACATCATGAAAATGACAAAGGTTATTCTTTTGATCACATCAGCCTAAAATCAAAGATAGAAATAGTCTCTTTTTGGTGACTATGTTATCAGATTATAGCTAAATGAATGATTTTGTAGTAAATGTCTTGCTTTACTGAAAGGTCAGTAAAGGTCATCACTGGAGAGTTCAAAAACCTTAGTTTGACCCTGGGTAGGTCCATTACACCGGAGATAACATATCCATTCTATTGTGGTGAGATGGTGTTCCACTTCCCCCTCCCTTCTACTCTGTGCACCTGCTGCAGCTAGATTTTTTTTCATTCAACCTTTATTTAGTCAGGTAAATCTTTTGAACCTCATGGGCTCATTTACGAAAGCGACCTGCTAAAACTAAAGAACAATGAACAGCAGTGGTAGAATTTCCTTAAACAAACAAACAATAGAAAACAAAAGAGAGAAAAAAAAGTTTTTTTAATTTTTTTTAACAAAGTATCAAAAAACTAGCAAAACATTATAAGGTAGACGTATAAAATCAAAGACAGGAACAAATCTGCATTGGTTTTTGCCAGCATCAGGTGTAACTAGATGAGCAGCATTGATTAGTGGGCGGGGTAGACTCCTTTATAGCTCGGTAGGCTGCTATGGGGTGCGTGTGTCTTTGTTTCCCTCCCTGCTGCTCCAGTGGCTGCTTCATTCTGCTGGTGCTCTTGGTCTGCTCGTCTGAGATCCTAAGTGCCAGCTTCTTGAATTAATGACTGGGATCATGGTTGGGTTTGTGGGTGTCACACCTGTCCATTTCTGCAGTGTTGCTCTGCTGGCATTGCCGATTGGGTGGGGATTGTTGTGGCGTGTGGTTGGGCCCTCGCTGCTGACCTGCTTCCTCCTTGGTTTGGCTGTGTTTGCACCTTTGGGTAAGTACCTGCAATTTATATTTTAATTATTTTCATGAATCCACAATAACGGGTTCCCTGTTTCAGGCACCTGATTTTGCTGCTTGGAGCTGCAGTGCAGTGGACGCTCTGCTGTTTTGTCTTTTGTCTTGTTTTATCTTTCCCAGTGTGTTCAGACGCTTTCAACAAAATCTGTACTGGATGGGCAGGTTATGTGGGCAGAGCACTGCTTCTCTGACTCAGTTGAAAAGAGCATCTGGACTGGATGATGACAACGACTGAGGATGGTCTAAAGTGTCTTCCATTACTCCTATGAGTCTTCCTGTTTCACAAGGACCGAGTGGTGGACTTGAATTCTTGTTTTAGGAAAGAACTCTTACAGGGACTTAGTGGTGGACATGAGACCTCAATTTTAAAGAGAATTGTTTTACTGAAACTGTTTTAATAAATATTGTAAATTGGCTTTAGTCTGTGTTTTGGTGTATAACTTAAAGGAGCAAGAGATCCACCTTCTGGTCACATTTGGCATTGCTGGAAGGATACACCATTGAACACAGACTTTATTTTATTTTTTTAACTTGTTGGGTGTGTTATTTGTAAGACAAAACCGCAGTAGTTGTCCATTTGTGGGTTTGGAGTTTTATTTTCTATTGTTTTTTTTCTTTCTCTCCTTTTCTCACTTTCTCTTTTTTTTCTTCTTCTTCCCTGCAGGTATGTTGGAGGTGGCACAGCTGCTGGTGGATGGAGTAGGTCAGCAGAAGGCGACGGCAGGGGGTTTGCCGAGCGCCACTGCTTCCTCGGCTGTGGTTGGTGGTGTCATGCTTGTTTGCGCTGTGGTTGGTGGTTGTGCCCGGGGACCAACGGTGTCTCATGTCCAGTGGTCCAGGGCAGCCGTGGTGTAGTGGTAATGGCAGTCATCTCCCGATCGGAAAGTTGGCGGTTCGACTCCCGGGACCCGCACCATGTGTCGTTGTGTCCTTGGGCAAGACACTTAACCCTGAGTTGCTCCCGGTAGGACTGGAAAGCACCTTGCATGGTAGTCTGCCGCCACCGGTTTATGAATGTGTGTAGCATTCAATATATGTGTAGCACTTTGAGATTTTCAGTAATGAAAAGTGCGTTATAAATTGAATTAATTATTATTATTATTATTATTATTATTAGTGGTAGGACTGGCATTGGGATCAGCGAGTGGATCAAAGAGGCCCCCATTGTTTATTCGGGCCCGCCATTTGTCAGCAGCAGTTGAGGCTTGCTTTCTTTTTGAACATCTAAAGGGGGCAGCAGGGAAGGAAACAAAAGTACCACACTAATGTAGAGAGGAATGACCCCGGTGGGGGAATAGCAGGCTTGCCACTAGCAGCTGCATCAAAATTGTTGGCATCTTGTTGAAATATATTTCTATCAGTATTACATTACACCCATTATGTTCCATTATTTGTATTCACTTAATTCTGCCTTATAATGAGAAATGTGACACTAGGCAGAACGTCTTTCTCTCGGGCTTTGTTTTCACTAGGGAACAGTTACACGCCTGCACAATTCAACAGACCCAACATTTGATGTTTACATTGAAGCTGATAGTTTGTTGACAGAAAGGAGGGTCACGTGGTAGTGTAGGTGGTTCCAGGGCGGTCCCGAAGCAGTCCAAGGCGGTTCCAGGTTCCAGGAGGCGGTGACGACATCCGGGGTTTTTATAACCGTGGCCCTGCCTTTGAAGATGTGTGTGTGGACTGTGCTCGGAGTCAGGTCTGTTGTTGCTGTAAGGTTTATTCTTATTATGTACAATAAACCTGCATAACTTGCACATTCGTTTCAGAGCTTCCTTCAACCTTTTGAATTCGCAACAATTTGGTGACCGTCGACGTGGGAGGTTGTGAAGGGAGACGATTTGGAGGGTTTCCCCCCACCGAGAGGGACGAGCACGCGCGCAGTCAACAACCGGTGCTTCACAGAGTAGGTGAGCAGAACTCCTCTTACACAAAACGTCTGCGTTTGGACACACTAAATTATTTGTTGACTGAGGGCTGTTTGTCTCCGGGTGGGCCAATGGTTTATTGTGTTAGCAGCTAAAAGTAAAAAACGTGAACTACTGTTGGTATTTCATTTGAATGTGCATTTTTTTTGCGGTTCTTGTACATGTAAGTAAGCACATAAGTTCCACACACGCGCAGGGAAAATTTACGAGTGCCTTAAGTTTGCCCTTCCCCCTCTATGAGCTCCGGCCTGTCGGCTGGGAGACACTTTCTTTTTCTTTTGGACTCCGGGTGGCTGTGGGGCTGAGGCCGGTCGTGAACTCCGGGACTTTGCTCGCCGTAGAGCTCACAAAGGCTTTCATCCGGCACACGGTTTTCGCCGTAAAGAGTGCTCCGGGCGCTCCGGGTTCACAGGTTGCCGTGCATGTGATTAAGTTCACAACCGGGACCTGTGATCACTGTTAGAGTCACGTTTTTCCTCCCCTTCCCCGTTAAAGTCGATTACCGTATTTTCCACTGTATAGGTCGCACCCATTTTTTAAGATAACTTTATTATCTTTTTATTGTTTTTTTTTGGCTTTCTTTTCTTTTTTTTGAGGCATGCGACCTGTACACCGGAAGGTGCTGTATACACGCAAACAAAGGCAACAGGGACAGATTTTTTATTTTTATTCTCATTTATTGCATTTGTGAGTGTAAAAGCCAGGGAGACAGGAACCTGGTCTGGGGATGTGCCCGAAGCAGTTTCGCAGATGCAAGCTGCTGGCTCGAACTCAGATTTATGGCTTCTAACAAGATAACACTTTCCTGTTGGTGCCTGACACGTGAAAGAGGTACCGGGAAGGAGACATCTCCTCCCCTCCTCCCTCACCCCCTCCCCTACGCGCCTGTGAACCTGCCTTGCCAGGCACAGATGCCTCTTTCATCCATAAATCTCACTGAGTTATCTCCTGGTTCTGGTTCTGGACCTGCTAAAGGGTCCGGCTCAGGGTTTCGGCTGATAACGGGGAGTTTTACAACTTAATCAGCTCAGGATGGGACTGTAAGAGTTACTGTTTATTAGTGTAGTTACTTCAGTGCTGCTTTTGAGAAAACTCCAGAGTAAAGTAGTTAGTTAATTGCCAGTTAAAAGTTGGGTTATTTATAGGCATGTAACGAGATCTCGTTGTACGAGATCTCGCGATATTAAACTCCCGCGATATCTCTCGTTGAGAGGTAACGTTGTCTCGCGAGATGCTAATGCTAGCGCTAGCAGAGCCCCTAGCAAGTCAGCGTCACGGACAGCATGGCTTCGCCGGATGAAGTTGCTATAGAAGACGCCCCAACTACTGATGGAACTACCGCAGACGAGACGCCTCTACATTGATGGAGGGTCCCGACGCTGCCCCGAATGTAAAGACACGCGTGTAAACACCGGTGTGACCGGTGTTGCCAGATAGAGTACCACCCGCCCAAAGCACTCTCTATCCGCAAAAGTCAGAAGGAAAATCGCGGTGAACCACCCAATCTGGCAACACACGATTCAGTGCAGTGATGCGGAAATATAACGCGCGCATGAAGTAAATGGCTGTACGTCGTGTGTTTACAAACTACGGTAAATATGTCGGGCAAAAAAAGAAAGTGGTTGGACATGGATTCACTTGTGTCACGGAACGGGATGGGAGTCAGCGTCCTATCTGCATGATATGCAACACGAAGTTGAGCAACTAGTCTGGCGCCGGCAAAACTGAAGGAACACTTCATGAAGATGCACAGACGGAGAATACAAGAACACAACGCCTGCTGAATTCAAGGTGAACGAGCCAGATATGATGTTGTTTCTATGCTAATTTTAGCTTTTTAAGCTAATTCCACATTTAATGCTCTTATTAAAAAAAATGTCATCCTAATTCAGCAAAAATGTGCTCTCTCAACTTCATTCTGGTGATGCTTCTTTCTGCTATTTTAGCTACTTTTCAGCTGAATCTTTTTTCTAATTTTAGATTTTCTTCAGATAATTTCCACATTTTTGTGCTCATTTCTGCTTCTTTCAGCCTAATTGGGCAAATATATTCTTTTTGCTTTCTTTTGCTAATTTAAAAGCTTATTCTACCTTTTCAGCAACATGTTTTAGTACTCTTTTTCTGGTTTAAGGTCAATTAAAAATTTTGTGGTAATTTCTGACACTTTCAACCTAATAATTACCTTTTTTTGTTCATTTCAAGGTGCAACGAGCCAGATATGATGAAAGGGCCACTCTGCCTGCTCTTGGATTTGTACCTGTTAGCAAACCGATCCTCGCAGCATCGTACGAAGTTGCTTATTTGATCGCAAAGCAGGGTAAGCCACACTCCATTGGTGAATCTCTCATAAAACCAGCTGCATTAAAGATGGCAAATCTGCTACTCGGAACAGCAGCTGAAGATAAATTATCCCAAATTCCTCTTTGATGATTAAAAATTGTACAAAAATATTTTTGGGGGATGAAACTCTTATTGGGCCAGAATAAAGTTGTTGTGAGTTCATGCACTGTGTTGCTTTTGTTCTTTGAGCAAGGTGATGTTGTAGAATTTGGAAAAAAAAAAATCATATTTTATATATTAAAAAAGAGGGGTTCGGTGAGTGGCCATATGAAACTTGAGGGTTCGGTAGCTCAAAAAAGGTTAAGAACCACTGTTCTAAGGTCTAAGGAGATTCAATCAGTAAAATGAAGACATCAGTTGGGTTTGTAATACATGTTAAAACAGAATAAAAGCCTTTTTGCGGCATAAAACCGATCTTTGAAGTTTTCTTGAACTAATGTTAAAATCTCGTCTCGTTCTCGCAAGATCTGTGATTTTCTCGTCTCGTCTCGTGAGTTTTGTGTATCGTTACACCCCTAGTTATTTATTTTTGTTGCTATGACTTTTGTTTTAAACACGCTGACCTCTCTAGATACACAATACTTCTGCTGCATGACAGTTAGTGTTTGTTTGACTTGCATGTGGGGGTGGTTATCTGCTTATTTCCTCTTGGACAGATTACTGGACGGGGGACCATCCCACAACTGTTCTGGGCGCTATGGATTAGATAGACTCTCAGGAGATGTTTTGCACTTTAATTTTTAGCATATAATTTTCATAGGTGGTTCATTTACGTAGTTTTGTTGGTTATTTTCAGGGTTAAAGGTACATTTCAGATTTTTATAGGTGAGGTTCATATGAACGTGTTGGCAAATGCTGTCTTACCTGTTGCAGGTAGCTTTTTGTGTTGTTTAAACATTTACAGTACATGCAGGGTTAATTTCACGCCATTAATTGTTACGTTTCCAGTTCTCATCAATTCAGCCTGGTGGGGTGCAGGTCATGTTTAATGACATGTGAACAAGGCCTGTGTAATAGTGGTTTGGAGTACTTTGGTGGTTTATTTTTATTTTATTTATTTGTTTTTTATATATATATATATATGTGTATTTCTTTCCTCT
>JBBPBX010008281.1:0-42238 GCA_038048925.1 Garcialebias charrua | reverse complement strand
TATATATGTGTTTGTGCCTGGTGAATGTGCAGTACAATAGTTGTGTGTTGATAGATTTTTGTGTATTGATAGATTTTTGAGAAAGGTGTACAGGGTTTTCACTACTTTTCTATAGATATAATTTAGTTTTATCAATTTTGATTCTTAGATTTGAACGATAATTAGAAATGTTTTAGAGGATACATTTTAGCTGCACCTTTGTTAAGAAGTATCAGAGTAGCCTAGCGGTGAATTTTACTGATAGGAAATGTTTGTGGTAGAACATTCTGGTACAGAGAATAATATATATATATATATATATATATATATATATATATATATAGGAAATGGATGTGAATAAGATAATTGAGTTTGACAGGTTATGGAAGGATTTTTGTGTTTTCTGTTCTGATCAGATTAATCATAGATTAAGTGTTAATTTTCTGAATGTGGTCTTAGCCCTTATCACAGACATCTCTGAATAAGAGTAGTTGAGTTTTTCTCAGATATCGGATTAGTTAACAGAGTAGTGTAGGGCTTTTCCCCTCACAGGTGTCTATGATGAAGAAGATGAAGAGGCCTGACACCAGTTCTTTGCTAAGGTTAACACATACCAGAAATGCACACACTGGAGCAGAGTATATGCAATGTTTTGAAGTTGTTAAGAGTTGATAAGTCAAATTTTGGGAAATTTAGTCAAAAGTCAAAGTCAACTTTATTGTCAGATCTGCAATATGTACTGTACAGGACATACACAGGACCGAAATTGCGTTTCTCTCAGTCCCTCGGTGCAACAGTAAACATCTAAACATTGAAACACTGAAACATATAATAATAGACATAAGCATAAAATAGTAAAACTAACACTGTCCTGAGTTTTTTTTTTTTTTGCATAGCGGTGCAAGAGCATGAAAATCCACACCAACTCTAAAACTAAAACATTAAACATTTAATGAACATAATACTGTCCTGAGTTTTTGCATACTAGCACAAAAAAAAGAGTATAAAATGTATAACTAAAATAAACTAAAGGTTTCTAGCATTGACATTTGCAAAGTGACATTTGCAAATTTAAGGGTTTTTGAGAGAGTATTGGATTTATACAGTCTAATTAAAGTCCAGTTGTTTTTTTGAACGCCTTTTTAAAGGTATTGAATTTAACTTCATTATTCCTGCATATACCCTGTAGAGGCGTGTTTTGTGAGGGACAGTCCGCTCGGTTCTTTCTTGTTTTTATTTTTATTTGTTTGTTTTGTTCTTATTCTGTTTCTTCTTGTTCTTTGTTGTTGGTTGTTTTCTTTGTTTGTACTTTCTTACCTTTACTTTTATTAGTTATTACCATGTAGTATTAATGCTTATTTTATATGAGGGTTTTTATATTCTGGGTGGGTAACTTAGATGTAATATTGCTGTGGGTGGGAATGTTAGAGATTTCCAATGTGTATCCAGTTTTAATTGCATTCTCACATAGAACATATAGGATTTTGTTGACATGATGTTTGTCATGTCAAAAGGGGAATTGAAATATATTTCTATCAGTATTACATTACACCCATTATGTTCCATTATTTGTATTCACTTAATTCTGCCTTATAATGTGAAATGTGACACTAGGCAGAACGTCTTTCTCTCGGGCTTTGTTTTCACTAGGGAACAGTTACACGCCTGCACAATTCAACAGACCCAACATTTGATGTTTACATTGAAGCTGATAGTTTGTTGACAGAAAGGAGGGTCACGTGGTAGTGTAGGTGGTTCCAGGGCGGTCCCGAAGCAGTCCAAGGCGGTTCCAGGAGGCGGTGACGACATCCGGGGTTTTTATAACCGTGGCCCTGCCTTTGAAGATGTGTGTGTGGACTGTGCTCGGAGTCAGGTCTGTTGTTGCTGTAAGGTTTATTCTTATTATGTACAATAAACCTGCATAACTTGCACATTCGTTTCAGAGCTTCCTTCAACCTTTTGAATTCACAACATTGTCCAGTTGAGGTCTTAACCCTTCAGGGCATAAGATGGCTAACCATAGCTCTATTTTAGAGTTTGATGTTAATCTTTGTGGCAAGGTGTTTCCGCATGGTGGGATTCTGGTGGTGAAAGATCCCACTAATGCTGGTTCTTCAGTTCATGGCTTTAAAATTGGCTATGACTGAGCAAGTTAGGGAATATCTTTTGGGCCATTGGGGTATGGTCTATGTTTCAGCATGTTTTTTTTAGCTAATTTCAACAGTTTTCAGCAAGTTCTTCTTAGGGATGCAACAATCCACATTTCTCACTTCCGATCCGATACCAATACTTATTAACTCGGTATCGACCGATACCGATACTTTCCCGATCCGATACTGTTCAGGTATTTGACTCTGAATAGTTTGGGTGCAAAAGTTTCATTATACATTTTAACATTGTGTGAGATAAACCCAATGAAGACACTCTTAAGCCTTCAGGTCCCAGATGTTTACCTTCAATCAGACACATGCTGACTCTTTAGGTGCAAACTCTGCTTTTGGATTACATGTGCTGGTCATAAAATTAGAATATCATAATAAAGTAGATTTCCAGTAATTCCATTCAAAAAGTGAAACTTGTATGTATATTATATTCATTCATTACACACAGACTGATATATTTCAAACGTTTACCGGCATTTCTTTTAACCATGACGATTATAACTGACAACTAATGAAAACTCCAAATTCAGTATCTCAGAAAATTAAAATATTAAGGCCAATAAAAGAAATGATTTTTAGAAATGTTAGCCAAATGAAAAGTATGAAGATGAAAGGTATGAGCATGTACAGCACTCAATACTGAGTTGGGGCCTCGATTACTGCAGCAATGCGTCGTGGCATGGAGTCCATCAGTCTGTGGCACAGTTCAGGTGTTATGAGTCTAGGTTGCTCTGATAGTGGCCTTCAGCTCTTCTGAGTTGTTGGTCTGGTGGATCACATCTTCCTCTTCACAATACTCCACAGATTTCTATGAGGTTAAGGTCAGGAGAGTTTGCTAGTCAATTAAGAACAGGGATACCATGGTCCTTAAACCAGGTACTGGTAGCTTTGGCACTGTGTGCAGGTGCCAAGTCCTGCTGGAAAATGAAATCTGCATGTCCATCAAGTTGGTCAGCAGCAGGAAGCATGACGCTGGTGGACAGCTTCCTGAAAAAAAATTTCGAGTGGGAAGCTGTAAGATATGAGTTGGATAAAATGTTGAGGAAGGATCCCTTCACGTGTCAAGCATGTACTCCAGATATGCTTGCAGTTTCCGTGGATGGAAACCGCAAGCATTACCGTTTCAAGAATGCATCAAAGTATGGCAAAATTCATACAATATAAAAAGTTTTTGTATACGTGACTAATGTTCACTACCTTTGGACCATAATACCTCATAGTCATTTTTTTTTCCAGATATGAGGAACCGGCAATATTTGAGGACCTCTTCATAGCCATGGATGAAGATGTGGGAAGATTTGTGGAGTATGTACACAAAACAAGCAAACGTAAGACTTAAGATTATAAATACATTACTACAATAATATTTAAGCCTGTAATTATGGTAGGTCTCACCACGGTCACTGGGGATTTTATGCATTCTAGGTTTCTGGAAGAGGTGTTTGTGGTGAACAGTGGTCAGAAGCAAGGGAGTCCTCCCAGAGATCCAGCAGTAAGCTGGATGAGGAGGGATTGGCGCTTGTTGTGTGCAGACATGGAGTGCTGCTTTGTAAGTTTTCTACTGACATCATATCTGACATATAATGTGACTTGATACAACAGGTGTTGACCTAAACTCACTTATATGTTAAAGTTTCTTACTTGATTGATTTCTCTTGGTTATAAATGTGTTTCAGGCTATATCAGTCTTGCAACAAAGAGAAGGGCATTTGATGGTGCCATGGCACTAAGGAGACTTGAAGAGGAGAAGACGATCCTTGTAAGAGAGATGGAACGTCATTGGAGATCTCTTTCATCTTATGAGGATACTCTCAAAGAGCTCTCCTGCCTGTTTTCGAGAGGAAAATTCAAAGGTATGTTTTTAAGTAATGCATAATACCAAGTAATAATGAATTCATCTACATCTTATATTAATTTTTATTTTTACTTTTTATGTTCAACTTTAAAGATCCGTCGTGGGCCCTAACTGACGAGGGTTTAAAAGGTCTGCAGAGCATCATCCTCGGAAAGCTGCAACATTTTAAACAGCTCAAGCTGCAGGCAAGAGAGCATTATCCGTGGCGTAGTGGTAATGGCAGTCGTCCCCCGATCGGAAGGTTGGCGGTTCGAATCCCGGTTCCCCACACCATGTGTCGTTGTGTCCTTGGGCAAGACACTTAACCCCGAGTTGCTCCCGGTAGGACTGGAAAGCACCTTGCATGGTAGTCTTCCGCTACCGGTGTATGAATGTGTGTAGCATTCAATGTGTGTAGCACTTTGAGATTTTCACTAATGAAAAGTGTGTTATAAATTGAATTCATTATTATTATTATTATCTTCAGGCTTTGTCAGGAGCAGAGAATGTCAACTTTGATGATTCTTCTTCTGATGAATTCTACAGTGACTCAGAATCCTCTGATGATAGTTCGTAATCATGTGGATGTACTGCAGAGAAAGATTACGCTGCATTTGTATGTAATGATCTTGGGTGAAATCAAACACCGGTCCAATCCTGTTTGAAAACAAGCACTGTAGTACATTAGACCGGTATGTATGCTTTGTCTTTCAAACATTAAAGAGCAATGTTTTTGTGTGTGTGTTTGGGGGTGGGGGGGTCAAACTTTGTCACAATTGTTTGTCCTCTTAATTGTTTTGACGTTTTTTTAATCAGATTTCTCAAAGAGGGACTTCATTTTTTGGGGTGTGTTTATGTTTCCAACTTGGCAATGTTTCATCTTGACAATTTGTTCTTATTTGAAATACTGTACTGTAGTTTGTAGGTTTGTGTTCTTTGTAAAACTGTTTATTGGAGCTCTCATTACTTTTTGCAGGCATGTCATAGGTGTTATTTTTATTTCCTGCATATGTTGTGCACATTAGAGTATTTTCCTGGTAATTTTAAAATCACATTTACTGAATTTAGATTTTCATCATGCTATTATTACTTCTACTAGGGTAATAACACTTGTGGTTATGTTAAGCAGTTAAAAAAATGGCAACAACACTACATTGATTGTAGATTAACTAACATAAACAACACGTTCTTTTTTATGTTGTATTGTTATTTGATTTTTCATAGAAAGGTGTTAATCTGTGTATTAGTTATTAATCCAGTCTACACCTAATGTGTGTACAGGTGGAATTTTTTTAATACTATTTTGTCACTAGAAATCAGATCAATTTGACTGCAAAAATAAATCTGAACAATTAGTTCCTTAAATACATGTCAATGTGCTCTTTTCATGGAACATGGTTCTGAATTTGTTTGACATGCATTGCGACAAAACAATTTGTACAGGTACAAACATAAATTTGTAAACATAAAGGCACCTATAGTTTTCTGGACACTGCAAAGCAGGATATGTTCTGTGTACATTAGGTGAGACAAAGTCAGTACTGATTAGTGGTGTATTCTATGTGATACATAGGTTTACAGAGTATACCCACTAGAACAGCTTGGGAATTTCAGTAAACCTACTTAAAAGGGCCCAATGACACAAGCACATATGTATAATTGGCAATGATACATAACATGGGCTTGTGTCATTGCCAACACACTCAATTGGAACATTTTATAGACATTGAGTTGGTTCATCCTGTTTTTTGTATATGTAATACTTATGTACTTAATACTTGATCATGTTTTGGTTTGATACAGTTTTATAACTTATATAACAAAACGGTAAGGTTTGAGAAATTAGTTGTTCAGCTTACTTGACACCATTTGAAAATCATGTAGTTTTAATTGCATACGTAAAAATAAAAAAATTCAGAAAACTAATTTTTGTTTTAAATAATCCCACTGGCAAATGGAGGAAGTGGATTCTGTGGAGTTTGGGGTTGGGCTGCCCATAACTGTGGCTGAGGTCACCGATGTAAAAAAAAAAAAAAACTCCACAGCAGCAGGGCTCTGTGGGTGGATGACATTCGCCCAGATTTCCTAAAGGCTCTGGATCATATATGTCAGAGTGGTAGCCCGCGGGCCAGATCCGGCCCGCGAAGCAATGATTTATGGCCCCCTGGATGATATTTAATAACTATTAGATCCGGCCTGCAAGTCACAGCCGCCCGCTGGTGTTTTGTACACAGCAAGGAGTTGATCAATGGAATGGATTTTCTGAAAGGAGTCGTGCCTCATGAACCCAGAGTAATGAGACCCGCCTCAAATTCAGGAAATCCATTCCATAGTTTGCAGCCAGCAGCTCCAACGTGCAGACTCGGTGAGTAGCATTTTAGCTAACAGTTAGCCAACTGTTCATCGTAACATGTCCGCTGTGTGGATGTATTTTACACTAAATACCATAAGACAGCAACGTGCAATGTCTGCAGAGTCATAGCACCACTTTAAACCACGCTCAAGTTAGTTCAGCGGGATGACACTCTCGCTGAAACAGCAGCTAGGAGCCAGCCGCGCGTCCCGGTCTCGGATCATTCAGCCTGTCCCTCATTCGAGCTCCATGTCTTCAGCTGTGTTTTTTTTTCTTGTTCAACCGCGTCTACTCCGACCTGATAATCTCGTAGGAGCGACAATACTCCCAGACTGAACAATAAAAACACACAGCTGAAGCTTGGAGCTCAACAGAGAAGTTGCTGAACTTCATCATAATTAATGACCAACAGCTATCAGCTGTAGAAAATGAAGGATTTCACAGCTTCATACTTGCAGCCAACAGTAAACAATCATAAAAAAGTACAGTATATTAATAAAAAGTCACAAGACAGCTGTATGCCTAATCATTCAACCTTTATTTAGGCAGGTAGCTCGTGCAGTCACTTCAGCTTGCACAAGTGGCTTCATTATTCATCAGCAGTCAGAGCAGAGATCAACTTTCAGCTACATTTGCACCCCTCCTCTAAAATGGCTAAACGTAAGGTGGACACAGAGAACAGGGGTTTCAAGCCAGGTGGGAGGCAGACTACATGTTCATGGAGGTAATCAATCCTGAGGACTTCCTCAGCTCAGAGCCTAACCCCAAACATTGATGAACTTGTACAAAAGATGAGGCACCTCCAAGTATCAGGCTCAGATAAGTGAGCATCACAGAGCTGTAACAAATTTTCAGTTTTTAATTCAGTTAAATTTTTACATTTGTTTCTACAAGACGTGATTTTTCTTTGAAGGAAGTATTGTTTTGGCTGTGTGCCATAGATTTATGTATTTTATTTTATTGTATTTTATTTATTTATATTTACTTTTCAGTTGAATGGACTCGGGGACAGAGCCATGAGAAAGAATACAACTGATTTGATTTATTTTCTTATTTTCCTATTTGAAAGTGGTGATCAGAAGGATCATAGAGCTGCACAATAATGCATTTTCAGTTTATAATGCATGCACTTTTATTTATGCATTTATCTTGATATTAAGAAACATATATATATATATATATATTTTTTTTAAACAATTTAATTTTTTGCTGTTTGCCTGTTAAAAAATGTTTTCACTTGAAATTACTGACAGATCCATAAGAAAATGTTGTTTTATTAATTTAATCCTTAAATAATAGACAGTCTGTTAGGTCTTGGTTCAATAGGCTATGTGAAATCATTTCAATATGAACATTGAACCAGTCCGGCCCTTGGCTTGTAGCAAAAAATTTTTTTTTGGCCCTTGGTGTATTTGACTCTGACACCCCTGCTTTAGATTCAATTTATACTTGAGTCAGAGAATCTTTGTCATTTGCACCGCATGTGGTACATGTGATGAAACGAGATTATGTACGCAGGGTCCCAGTTACATCCAACAATAAAATGTAAGAGACAAACAGTAATAATATCTAAGATATGAACTAAGAAAAACCATCTAAAAATACACTAAGCATTAATGTAATAGAAAAACATAATTACAAACAGCAGCACGAACATGAGTCTGTATGAACAGATAGTCACAGATGAACACAGCAACAAGAAAACAGATCAGCATCAGCATGATGTGATATTTTGCAGTGATTATTCTTATCATTTATTTATTCATGAGTCTAACAGCCTCAGGGTAGAAGTTGTTCCTCAGTCTAGTGGTTCTACATTTGATGCTCCTCAACCTCCTTCCTGAGGGGAGTGGGGCAAAAAGTGATTGATCATATACCTTAAAAAAACAAGCTTTAATCTTTCTCTTGAATATATACAGAGATCTGACATTTTTAAGGTCATCCTCCAAACCATTCCACAAACTATACCCTGGATTAAAGTACATCTTTCCTTCAAGCAAGTTCAAAACCGTGGCTTCACAAACATGTCTATCCCGTGATGCAACTTAAAGCCTTTGTGACACAATTTTATTTGGTCACAGCAGAAAGCATACACATTATTTACCATTATGATTAATCAGCAACAATGAGAGATTACTGCTTATAACCAGGGGTAGGTAGCGGGTGCCCTGACGCTTGAACCCAGGTTGTTGGTGGGCCTGGTGTCACGTTTGCAGGACAAGAACACAGCATTGACACACAGAGCATCAAGTGGTGATGTGCAGCAGAAAGCTTGTTTTTCTGCACTGCGTTCTGTCTCCACACAAATGGAGAAGCAGTGTGGTCTTCTACCTCTGCAAGACAGACGTTGGTGTTCTTGAGTTTCGAACAAACGATCTCTACCCTTTGAAATGATGCCTTCATGTATGCTAAAAACAAATTACTATCCAACAAACCAACAGTCATTTATGGTCTTTCTGCTGCAAAATATATAAGCTCCCAGGTCTTTTAGCTCCGAGGCGGTGGACTTGGTGAAAAGTGATGGATTTAACCGCGTCACTCAGCAACTTCAGCTGGTTCTGAATGAAGGCATGAACCGAGGCCTCAGGGTCCTCCTCCGTCCACTCCAGAATTCCAGAGAAAACAACATTGTCCCGCATGCTTCTGGATTGGATGTCTAATATTGATTCTTTCATTTATTTATTCTTACCGGACAGCTGCGTCATCTGATGGGTAAGCTGTTTTACTGTTCCCCCTCAGCTCAGTGTTTTCATTAGCGAGAGATGCTACCTGCTGCTGGTTAAATTCCAACGACTCCCTCAAACTTTGAAATTCTTCTTGTAGCACCTCTACTAATGTTAGCCGGGTGTCCAAACTTCTGGTCAATTGACTCCAGGATTTCCATAAAGCCCAAAATGTCAGAAGATGGTTCCGAAGCACTGTCTGAGCTACCTTGTCAGTACCGCTTAGCATTAGGGGCGTTGGCATTAGCGTTAGCCGAATCGCTAGCATCGCTGGATGTAGCATTAGGTTTACTCATGACTAAGCGTTCAAAACACTTATCAACAAACAATTCATTCATCAATTGTTGATGTAAGTAGCTCTGAAAATAGCTTTTTTGTTTCTTCTTCTGGTGGTTCTTGGTGTTGTCTGATGCTTGAAGTCAATGAAGGTGTGGGAAGTAGCTCTGAAAAGAGCTTTTGTTAGTCAAGGTTAGATATATTATTCATCTAACCATTCCAGATCGAGTCCCTTTCCACAGAAAGACTTCCTGTTGACCCTATAATCGAAGTGAATTTCTTCATCAAGTCAAAGTCAAAGTCAACTTTATTGTCAGATCTGCAATATGTACTGTACAGGACATACACAGGACCGAAATTGCGTTTCTCTCAGTCCCTCGGTGCAACAGTAAACATCTAAACATTGAAACACTGAAACATATAATAATTGACATAAGCATAAAATAGTAAAACTAACACTGTCCTGAGTTTTTTGCATAGTGGAATAAGAGTATGAAAATTTACACCAACTCTAAAACTAAAACATTAAACATTTAATGAACATAATACTGTCCTGAGTTTTTGCATACTAGTATAAAAAAAAGAGTATAAAAAGTATAACTAAAATAAACTAAAGGTTTCTAGCATTGACATTTGCAAAGTGGCAAAGCAGCGTATGAGTTAATGTACACAGTATATGTATGAGGTAGTAGTTGATGTTGTTATAGAGGCAAAAAGTGGCATATGCAGTAAGGCACATTGGGCATCCCTAAATAAGACCGTTCAGAGCACATTGTATATGTATCAGCAGTGGTGTAGATATTAGAGTAGTGTAAATGTAAACAGTAGTAGTTACATGTAAGCAGTAGTAATAAAAGTAAACAGTATTAATAAATGTAAACAGAGAATGTAAACAGTATTATGATTATAGGCAGTGATGTAATACAAACATTAGTGCAAGTATGAGAAGTAGTGCAAACTGTATGAGCACATGACCGAGAGCTTAGTGAATAAACCGTTTGATGACACAGAGTCCAGTGTTAAAATCTTTGTGTTGTGTGGTAATGTGTGAGAAAGTTTTAGTGTTAAGGCAGTTCAAATGGGAGGGGGGGCAGAGCAGGCAGAGTGTTTAGCATCCTGACTGCCTGATGAACAGAGCTGTCTCTCAGTCTGCTGGTTCGAGCCTGGAGACTCCTCAGTCTCCTCCCTGATGGCAGCAGTCTGAAGCGGCTGTGTAGTGGGTGTGTGGGATCACCTGCCATGCGGTGGGCTTTCCGAGTGAGGCGTTTGCTGTGTAAGTCCTGCAGTGAGGGGAAGGAGGTGCCGACTATCTTCTCAGCTGCTCTCACAATGCGCTGGAGGCTCTTGCGGCAGGATGCAGTACATGCACCAAACCACACAGTGATGCAGCTGGTCAGGACACTTTCTATGGCACCTCTGTAGAAGGTGCTCATGATGGGGGTTGAAGCTCCAGCCCTTTTCAGCTTGCGGAGAAAGTAGAGACGCTGGTGAGCCTTCTTTGCCAGTGCTGCAGTGTTCCTGCTCCAGGACAGGTCCTTTGAGACGTGCACTCCCAGGAACTTGGTGCTGTCTACTCTCTCCACTGCGGTGCTGTTGATGGTCAGAGGGGCATGTTGGGCATCCCTCTTCCTGAAGTCCACAACAATCTCCTTTGTCTTCTCCACGTTGAGAGTGAGATTGTTGTGTCCGCACCACAAGGCCAGGCGGCTCACCTCGTTCCTGTAGTCCGTCTCATCGTTGTTGCTGATGAGACCCACCACTGTTGTGTCGTCCGCAAACTTGATGAAGTGGTTGGAGCTGTATGATGGTGTGCAGTCGTGTGTTAGCAGGGTGAATAGAAGGGGGCTCAGTACACATCCTTGTGGGGCCCCTGTGTTCAATGTGATGGTGCTAGATGTGTTACTCCCGACTCGTACTGTCTGTGGTCTCCCAGTCAGGAAGTCTAGCAGCCAGTTACACATTGAGGTATTCAGCCCCAGACTGTCCAGTTTAAGGATGAGCTGTTGGGGGATGATGGTGTTGAATGCCGAGCTGAAGTCGATGAACAACATTCTAACATAGGAGTCCTTCGTGTCCAGATGTGTGAGAGCTGTGTGAAGGGCAGAGGAGATGGCATCGTCGGTTGAGCGATTAGGTCGGTATGCAAATTGGAAGGGATCCAGGGAGTCAGGGAGGACAGATGTGATGCTTTTCATGACTAGCCGTTCAAAGCACTTCATCAGGATGGGGGTGAGTGCTACTGGGCGATAGTCATTGAGGCATGCGGGCGTTGCCTTCTTTGGGACAGGGATGATGGTGGTGGCTTTGAAACAGGTGGGGACGATGGCCTGGCTCAGTGAGATGTTAAAGATGTCCGTGAAGACCGCTGCGAGTTCCCCTGCACAGTCCTTCAGCACACGACCAGGTATGTTGTCAGGACCAGAGGCCTTCCGGGCGTTAATCTTGATGAATGATCGCCTTACGCTGTCTGAGGACAGCGTCAGCACCTGGCCATCAGGAGAGGGGGGGAGTTTATGTGCTGGTGTGCTGTTACTTGCCTCGAACCGAGCAAAGAACTCATTCAGTTCATTCAGCGCAGAGGCTGAGCTGTCACAGGTCTGGGGGGGTGGTTTGTAGTTTGTGATGGTCTGTATTCCCTGCCA
The DNA here is from genome assembly GCA_038048925.1 of Garcialebias charrua. Taxonomy (NCBI): domain Eukaryota; kingdom Metazoa; phylum Chordata; class Actinopteri; order Cyprinodontiformes; family Rivulidae; genus Garcialebias; species Garcialebias charrua. The sequence continues at coordinate 30,269 of JBBPBX010008281.1, read as the reverse complement.
CAGACTGCGTGTATCCCTGCTGTCCTTGAAACGGTGAGCTATTTTCCCAGAATACTGCCTCTTTGCCTTTCTGATGCCCCGGTCCAGGTTGTTTCTGGCTGCCCTCAGGCCCACCTGATCTCCCGCTTTGAAGGCAGCATTCCTGACTTTCATGAGTCTGTGAACCTCAGCTGTCAGCCATGGCTTCTGGTTAGCCCGAACAGTGATGGTTTTAAGGTTGGTTACATCATCAATGCACTTGGTGATGTATGAACATACAGTGTCTGAGTACTCCTGGAGACATGTGGTGTTGTTTGTGGTAGCAGCTTCTTTGAACATACTCCAATCTGTGGTGTCAAAACAGTCCTGGAGTGCCTCTGAAGACCCCTCTGGCCACACTCATATCTGTATCAACTGAAATGTTCTTCGCTACCTTGAACAGGATGACATGCTCTTTTCATTCGGGGAACTGTATGAGGCATTGAACTGGCACCACATTAGCTCTCTTTCTTGAGTGATTTATTAGTCTCCCTATGGTCTCAATGTCTGGATGACACACGCACGGAGAAGTATGGGCATCAATGCAGTTTCTGCATACCAGCTTTGAAGAAGAACAAATAATACTTTTCATCATTGAGTTCCTTATGAATCCTCTCTCCTTCTGCTCCAGAAATCACCTTCCCATGGTAATCACAGAGGATGGAACCCTGGGGAAAGTTCTTGGTGGCAACAACTCCTTTAGACAAAAAATGTGAGAATTATAATTAGAATATTATAGTCTATTTAATAATTAGAAAGCATGATCCATGCTTTATGAATCAGAAAATAGTGATGGTACATACCATCATTTCTGCAGGAAATGTCTTGATGGTCAGACCAGACCACTTTTGTTGTCGCACCAATTTCAATCAGGGTGGTAATGTAATCAGAATTAAAATAGAAAACCAATTTCATCAGTCTTTTGTCAGTCTCCACATCTTTTTTTGTGGCGGTTTCCACTTTGCCACAATCTCCTCTGGTACCGGATGGTTGGCTTTCCACCCCTCCTTTTGGATGTCCTTCAAGACTTGTTTTGCAGTCGGGGGACGCCATGTGTATTGATCTTTAAAAAAAAGTGTCATTTGTTTCAGGGTGGTAATGTAATCAGAATTAAAATAGAAANACCAATTTCAATCAGGGTGGTGATGTAATCAGAATTAAAATAGAAAAACAATTTCATCAGTCTTTTGTCAGTCTCCACATCTTTTTTTGTGGCGGTTTCCACTTTGCCACAATCTCCTCTGGTTCCGGATGGTTGGCTTTCCACCCCTCCTTTTGGATGTCCTTCAAGACTTGTTTTGCAGTCGGGGGACGCCATGTGTATTGATCTTAAAAAAAAGTGTCATTTGTTTCAGGGTGGTAATGTAATCAGAATTAAAATAGAAAAGTAATCTACTTACCCAACATATGTTGTTCTCACATGGCATATTGATGTGTCCTCCACTTGTCATAAAGTACTCTCTTTTCAGAAAATCCAGCCTTAACCCGCTGTATTTTATTTGGTGGCTGGCCAGAAAGTGTAACTGGAAAGGCCCTGATGAACTGTGAGAAGTCTTCATGCTTACCTTCATCTGCTTCTCTTTTTCTTTTCTGTGCCTTACTCTCATCATCAGCTGATTCTTCAGAAGAACTGCAGGCAAATGAAAAGATTAAGTTAAAACACTGATAGAGATGCAGAAAACCAAAGGGAAATTTTGAGTAATGTGTCAAATCCTTGTACTTACCCTTCCAAGGTATTAACCAAAACGCTGGTACGTGCCACAGCTGATGCCTCCCTCATTCGGTAATGAGCATTTGCAACTGCTGAACTATGGGCTAAGTATTGAGCGATTTTCCTTTTTTTGTTCCTCCGTACATTCCTGGTCAGCTTTTGTCTCAAGAGCTCTCCGGATTTCTTGGCTGGTCACTTTTGGCAATTTAAAGCTGCAATGACAGAGAAAAGTCACTTTATTCACCATTTTGATAAAATGTACAGTAAATATAGTATTTCATTCATACTTACTGCTCATGCAGACGGTTGATGTCATTGGTAGAACTCCTGAGTGGCCGTCCATTTGTACTGATGAAAAATCGGTCATCCTCCTCTCCACAATCTTTCACATATTTTGCGCAGATACATCTGTAATATCCATCCAAAATCTGAACAAAATAAGATGAAACATTGCATTCAGATGGTTTTCAGATAGAGCATGACAAAGAAATCCACTGTCTGTCATGGTAACCTTTTTCCAATTGCGGTAACCATAAAATGAGGTAAAAACTGTTGTTGGCTTGTCAGGGAGAGAGAAATGTCGACAAGTGAAACAGTAAAGTCTTTCAGATCAGAGTATTCCAACCAAGGGTGTGCTTCGTACCATTCATTTCTGAAGCTCCTTCTGGATCCCCCTTGGAAGGTTCTTGGAAAAGTCTCATGCCTTGGCTGAGCTGGGCCCTCACGCCACGACTTGGATATGTCTAGATAAGTTTAATATATAAATTCTGATCACAGCTCTACTATTTTTAAAATGTATCAAGTATTAAAAACACATTTTGGAACAGTCATTTATCAGCTAACCATCAAGCTTTGTTAAAACATACAGCATAAAAACAGTACAGTATTTGGTTAATTTGTTCAACTTCATTTAAGTCAAAGAACTATAAAAAAATTTATTGGGAGGTGACCTCTTCCACTACAGGTCATCTTATTCAAGTTTCTGTTATTATTATAAAGCAAAGTTATGAGGATTAATCAAAAATATTTATTTGAAGAGACCAAAGACATATCTGTTTAAATTTACTGATTGTTATTTTAAATAACAGGTGAAACTGTGTGACTGCAGCAGAAGAAGAAGTTCCTGTTCTGATATTTCAACAGTTATTTAAACAAATAATTATTTTAAATATTTAAATATAATATATATTTGTTCAAGCAGTCTGACTGCAGGTTCTTTCCAGCTGTTTGACCTTTGAGTCCATTTGACAGAACATCTGGGTTTAACGTTCACTGAACTGAGTTTTTATTTTATTTGTTTCATTTTTGGACCAATTTAACAACCAGAACAACATCTTACCAAACCTGAAGAACCAGTTCTGACTGACTGAGCAGTTTAACACACACACACACACACACACATTCTTGTTTTTACTAAATATTGAGGACTAAGTAAATAGATCAGCAAAGTGAGGACCACTAGTTCGGAACCACTTAGAAAGAGTGTGTGAGCAATTTTGGACACTAGATGTCACCCAACCACTAAACCATCACTCAGATATTGCAGAACAGCAACATTCTGAAAAAAGATTTTAACTAGCAAAGTGAGAACCCATTAGTGTGTGAAAAAAGTTTTTAACCAACTAAGTGAGAACCATTTAGTATATGAATGCTTATTAAGCACTAACCTTTTGTTCTACTGTTTTAAATGTCAGTTAAAGTTTTTATAGGTCCGTTTACTTTCACATTAACTATAACATATTTTCTGTATTTTTTAAACTAATTGTGAACTAATTTTAGGTTACCTACAGCTCTTTTTAAACCTGTTTTAACACTTAAAAGGGTTATTCAGCCTTATATAGTTTCTGTTTAGAGTTTTTTTTGGCCAGTTCAACTATTGTTCAACCATTTTTAAATTCTGTATGCCATTTTAAACTTGTGTTCAAGCATTTTTTTGTATTTTGTATTTACTTCGATTGTTTTGTTATTTTAAAATATTGTCTTTATTTTTGAACTAATTGGTAATTAATTTAACATTTGTTAAACTAATTTTGGCTTCACTACTGCACCTTTTTTAGCTTATATTTAACAATCTAAAGGGTCATTCTATATTTTAAAGCTTCTGTTTAGCTTCTTTTTTGTGTGTTTTGGCTTGTTGAACCATTTTTTTCAGCTAAATTCAGATGTTTTAGCTATTTTACAGCAAAATTATTTCTACTCCTTTTCTTGATATTCTGCTATTTTGATTTTTTACACTCTTTTGACAATCTGTGTGCCAATTTCAATTTGTTTCTGTTAGTGTTAGCTTCCTCTAGCTAATTTTAGCTACTTTCAACCTTGTTTATCATGTTTCAGCTGCTTTTCATTTCAATTGTTTCATGCTGAATTAAGTTTTCATACTTTAAAATAAGATTTTTATATATTGAGTTAACTCTTGATAGGTTTTAGCCTTAAGTGTTCAGCACTATGCTGAAAACTAATTGGCATGCAAAATGTCTAACAAAGGTAATACAAGATTCACTGAGCTCTAACTGCAATTGTGTAACGTAGGCATGTCAAATGTAACAGCTAAATAATTTATAGGTCAACATTGATCCTTAATGATTTTACAGTCATGGGATCATAGGTCAAGGTCACTCCCATGTTTAGATTATTCTATTTCATAATGTTAACATAGAAATGTGAAACTTTCCAGCTAAACATTATAATTCTTAGTGATTTCAAAGTCAGAGTCAAAATCGACATGTCAAATTTCACAGGACAACACATTATGTATGTCCAATGTGATCTTCTGATTTTAAGTTGATTGTGCACTGCTAGAAATTATGTGGGATATTGATGAACTCTATTAATTTCAAAGTCATTAAATAAAAGGTCATGGTCACAGTTAAAGCACTTCTTATTTTACCTTATTGTGGCCAATTTCCAACTTATTCTGTTGGGTTAGGTATATAATAATAATAATAATAATGTCCTTTTTTGTCATCTGTGTATGTTTCCCATACACAGACGAAATTCGTCTCTGCATTTAACCCAACCAGCACCAGGTGGTGCAGTAAGCAGCCATAGAAAGCGCTCGGGGAGCGGGAGAAATAGGTGTGCACTCATAGACACCCCAAGGTGTGTAGTGGCCGGGGCGCGAACCCTCGTCCTTCGGATCCCAAGTCATATGATGTGGGTTATCACATTTCTTTGCTTTTTGCAACTTTTCTAGTGGTTTAAACTTTTTCTGTGTTCAACTTTTTGCTAACTATTAATATTTTTTGCTATTTTAACCATATTTCTGCCTTTTTCAGCTATTTTGCCACATTTTTACAAATATTCTTTTGATTTTCAGCTTGACTATCAGCATTCAGCAAAATATTTTAGCAATAAGCATTCACATTAAATTGTTGCAAGAAATGCAATTTTTCAAGTTCAAACTGATCTATTTTCTTTCCAGTTTTAAGTGATCAGCTAGGTTGAATGTGCTCTTCAGATCTGAGAACAAATTATGTTTGATCATTTTTACTGATGAATACACTAAATACCAAACCAATGTCAACTGTAAACAGAATTGTAAAGTAACTAAGCAAAACTATTTCATAACAGTTATTAAGTATATATTTAGTTTCTGTACTTTACTTGAGCAATTATGTTTTAGATTACTTTTTACTTCTAATCCTTAAATTTTTACACACTTATCTAAACTTTCTACTCCTTGCATTAAAAAGGGTAAGAAGTAAAAAGTTATTACTTCTATTTCATTCCTGCTTGTAATTGATAAAAAATATATACAGGTAAATTGTACCTCTTGGATAATGAATTTAATTGTGGTTGGATGAGAAGTATAAATATATATCATTCTGACATTCTATTGGTTTGTAAGACCCATACATGACACAAATCACATCATACTCGAGCAGAACATGGCAGATGTATGCAGTCTAGTATGAACATGAGCGTGGCAGAGATATACCTGTATATATGACAGAGACAAGTAAACTAGTGCATCAACATTAACATTTTAGTCTTTATAACCATGGCCTTTAGAAAAGTGTTTTTGGAAGAGGTCACCTCCCAATAAATTTCATTTTGGAAATTATAATCGTTCACTTTTACTCAATACTTTTACTTTTAATACTTAGGTATATTTTATATCAGAAATTTACTTTTGATACTTAAGTACAGTAAATGTAAGATACTTTGACTTTTGCAAAAGTAATATTCTTAAAGTATACCTTTACCATAAATGTACCTAGGTATAAAGTACTTGTACTTTTAATCATGTATCACTTTGAGATACTTTATACAACACTGACTGCAAGTGAAGCCCACTTTTCTCAATTTGAAATTAATCTCGCAACACTACTTTAAAAAGCAAAGGTAGCTTGAGTTCATATTTTTTCATTACACCTGATAATTAAACATTTTCTACTAAAAAAATTGAGTAGATCACACTTTGAACTGATTATTTATTTAGGCACAAGCAATAAATCTGAACATCATCAACAGAGCTTTTGCAAATATCTGTATAAAGAAATAATTATAATAAAAAATGGAAAGTAAAAGTGACAAAGCAGGCCTCTTTTATGGTCTGGCTTCTGAAGGAGACAGTCGCTTTTTTCTTCCCCTCCCGTTCCCCCCCATTCCCCCTGCTGCTGCACTATACTGGTGCAAACTTGTGCAATGTTAATAAAAGTACTCTGACTCTGACTCTTTAAAAGTAAAAATATAAATCTGACCACTAATAAAAAATAAAAAAATCTAATAAAATGTACCTTTTAATAATAATTCTTTATTAATTTCATAACCTAAAAACAAATTATATATTTACAACAATTATATTTACAACAACAACAATGAACATGAGCGTGGCAGAGATATACCTGTATATATGACAGAGACAAGTAAACTAGTGCATCAACATTAACATTTTAGTTCTTATAGCCATGTTCTTTAGAAAAGTGTTTTTGAAAGAGGTCACCTCCCAATAAATTTCATTTTGGAAATTATAATCGTTCACTTTTACTCAATACTTTTACTTTTAATACTTAGGTATATTTTATATCAGAAATTTACTTTTGATACTTAAGTACAGTAAATGTAAGATACTTTGACTTTTGCAAAAGTAATATTCTTAAAGTATACCTTTACCATAAATTTACCTAGGTATAAAGTACTTGTACTTTTAATCATGTATCACTTTGAGATACTTTATACAACACTGATTGCAAGTGAAGCCCACTTTTCTCAATTTGAAATTAATCTCGCAACACTACTTTAAAAAGCAAAGGTAGCTTGAGTTCATATTTTTTCATTACACCTGATAATTAAACATTTTCTACTAAAAAAATTGAGTAGATCACACTTTGAACTGATTATTTATTTAGGCACAAGCAATAAATCTGAACATCATCAACAGAGCTTTTGCAAATATCTGTATAAAGAAATAATTATAATAAAAAATGGAAAGTAAAAGTGACAAAGCAGGCCTCTTTTCTGGTCTGGCTTCTGAAGGAGGCAGTCGCTTTTTTCTTCCCCTCCCGTTCCCCCCGTTCCCCTTGCTGCTGCGGTGTTCTGGTGCAAACTTGTACAATGTTAATAAAAGTACTCTGACTCTGACTCTTTAAAAGTAAAAATATAAATCTGACCACTAATAAAAAATTAAAAAATCTAATAAAATGTACCTTTTAATAATAATTCTTTATTAATTTCATAACCTAAAAACAAATTATATATTTACAACAATTATATTTACAACAACAACAATAAACATGAGCGTGGCAGAGATATACCTGTATATATGACAGAGACAAGTAAACTAGTGCATCAACATTAACATTTTAGTCCTTATAGTCAGAGTCAGAGAGTCAGAGTCAGAGAGTCTTTATTGTCATTTGCACCGCATGTGGTACATGAGATGAAAACGAGATTATGTACACGAGGTCCCAGTTACATCCAACAACAATGAAAGAGAAAAACAGTAATAACATCTAGAACTAACTAAGAAAAGCATCAACTAGTAATACACTAAGCCTAATATAGTGGGAATAAACAGCAGCACGAACATGAGTTTGTATGAGCAGATGGTCACAGATGAATACAGCAACAAGAAAACAGATCAGCATCAGCATGATGTGATATTTTGCAGTGTTTATTTATTTTATTTTTATTTATTCATGAGTCTAACAGCCTCAGGGTAGAAGCTGTTCCTCAGTCTAGTGGTTCTACATTTGATGCTCCTCAACCTCCGTCCTGAGGGGAGTGGGGCAAAGAGTGAGTGTGCTGGGTGAGTGAGGTCTTTCATGATGCAGGTGGCTCTTTTCCTGCATCTGGAGGTGTAAATGTCTGTGATGGTGGGGAGACTGACTCCAACAGACTTCTGTGCAGCCTTCACCACTCTCTGCAGAGCTTTCCTCTCTTCAACTGTGCAGCCTCCATGCCACACGTTGATGCTGGAGCACAGGATGCTCTCCACTGCACACCTGTAGAAGGAGGTGAGGACTGGGCTGCTCAGACCAGCTCGTCTCAGCCGTCTGAGGAAGTAGAGTCTCTGATGACCTTTCTTGATCAGGCTGGTGGTGTTGTTGCTCCAGCTGAGGTTATCATTCATGTGTACACCCAAGTATTTGTAGCTGGAGACCACTTCCACTGCAGACCCACCTATTTTCAGTGGGGCATGGTTGTGTTTGTTCCTTCTGAAGTCCACAATCATCTCCTTTGTCTTCTTCACATTCATGTGAAGATTGTTCTCTTTGCACCAGCTCTCCAGGTGTTCCACCTCCTGTCTGTAGCTGGACTCATCATTGTTTGTAATGCATCCCACCACCGCTGTATCATCTGCAAACTTAACAATATGACAGCCTGGAAGTGTGGCTGTACAATCATATGTGAGCAGAGTGAACAGAAGGGGGCTCAGCACACATCCCTGAGGAGAGCCAGTGCTAAGGGTTATGGTGGAGGAGGAGAAGTTGTGGATCTTCACGGACTGTGGTCTGTCTGTTAAGAAGTCTAGTACCCAGTTACAAATAGAGGGGCTTAGTCCAAGTGTAGATAGTTTGTCTATCAGAGTTTGGGGGATCATGGTGTTGAAGGCAGATGTGAAGTCCACAAAGAGCAGACGCACGTATGAGTCTTTCTGATCCAGGTGGGTGAGAGCAGTGTGGACCACGGAAGAAATGGCGTCCTCTGTTGATCGGTTCTCACGGTATGCGTATTGATGAGGGTCCTCATTGATGTTGACGGTTGCCTTGATGTGGGACATGACCAGTTTCTCAAAACATTTAGCGACTATCGGGGTGAGGGCCACCGGTCTATAGTCATTCAGACCAGTCACTGTGGAGCTCTTTGGGACTGGGATGATGGTCGCGGTCTTCAGGCAGGTGGGAACTAACTCCAGTGCAAGTGAGGTGGTGAAGATGTCAGCCAGCACCTCACAGAGCTGGTCCGCACATTCCTTCAGAACTTTCCCTGGGATGTTGTCTGGTCCGGTTGCTTTATGAGGATTAATCTTTCTGAGACTGCCTCTCACTTCTGCTGCGGACACCCTGAGATGCTCTTCATCTGGTGATGAGGTGAGTCTGGTGCTAGCTGGTCTGTTTGGATCATCAAAACGTGCATAAAACTTATTGAGGGCATCAGGCAGAGATGGGTCCCTGGGGCATTGTTTGTTTTTGCCTTTGTAATCTGTTATGCATTTAATACCCTTCCACATGCTCCGTGGGTCTTGTGAGGTGAACTGTCCCTCGATCCTCTGTGCATACGTGGCCTTGGCCTTCTTAATGCCATCCTTCAGTTCATTCCTGCTTTTCCTCAGCTCCACTTTATCTCCTGACTTGAATGCAGTGTCTCTGGCTGCTAACAAGGCGTGAACTTCTCTATTTAACCAGGGTTTCCGGTTTGGGTAGGATTTCACATATTTTTTTATGGATACATTCTCAGAGCATGTACTGATGTAACCCAGGACTGAGGAAGCATACAGTTCCATGTCCACTGAACTTCCATCAGTAGCTGCTTCCCTGAAAACAGACCAGTTTGTCCTCTCAAAACAGTCTCTCAACAAGGGGGAACTATCTTGAGGCCAGATTGTTATTTGTCTTTGTTCCGGCTTGGACCGCCTGAGTGGAGGGAGTTCTCTTGGCGCCAGGATCAGAGACTCGTGGTCTGAAGCTCCGAGCGCTGGGCGTGTCTTCGCCGTGTATGCCCCCTTTACATTTGTAAAGACTTGGTCGAGTGTTTTATCTCCTCTCGTAGCTGCGAAGACGTTCTTATTGAAGGCTGGGAGGGACATCTGAAGATCAACGTGATTGACGTCCCCGCAAACAATGAAAAGCCCCTCAGGATATTTACACTGCAGCGAGGTGAGTAAGTCATGAATCTCTCCCTGGGCGTCATTAGCATTAGCATCAGGGGCTATGTAAATAACGCTGATTAGAATTACAGAATAGTCACGTGGCATGTAGTGCGGGCGACACCTAACTGTGATCAACTCCACGGCAGCTGAACAAGCTCTTTTTATCACAGCACAGTTCGTGCACCAATCTTTGTGTACGTAAATACAAACACCGCCACCTCGCGTTTTCCCCGTAGTCTCGATGCACCGGTCTGTTCTGAAAAATAGCCTTTCGTCCAGCTCGTAAACAGAGTCAGGAGTGTCTTCAGAAATCCACGTTTCCGTAAGACAAAGCACAGAACATCTTCTCATCTCCTCCGACGTGGTTACCCTCAAACGAAGTAGATCCATCTTGTTGTCGAGCGAGCGCACGTTAGACAGAAAAAGAGCCGGCATCGGGGGTTTACCGGTTTTAGCGTCTGCCCGCATTCTCGTCATAATTCCTGCACGACAACCTCTCTTCTTTTCACGAGAGCATCGCTTTCTTTTCTTTCCCCTGGATCGCATCTGTTTCCAGAAGGACGTTCTTAGCAGCTCCAATCTTCCGAGCTCTGATTTGAGTTCGTTGCTGATTTCAGCTGTGCCCTGTGGTAAATCCGCTCCGATTCTTAACAGTTCAGTTCGGCTGTAATTCACCCGCAAAAAACGCGCAGAGTCAGGTACAAAAACACTATTAAAATTACTAAAAACTAGAGATGATCCGGGAACTCGTGAAGCTGCGGCTGCACTGAGCGCTGCCATCTTGGCATTATAGCCATGGCCTTTAGAAAAGTGTTTTTGAAAGAGGTCACCTCCCAATAAATTTCATTTTGGAAATTATAATCGTTCACTTTTACTCAATACTTTTACTTTTAATACTTAGGTATATTTTATATCAGAAATTTACTTTTGATACTTAAGTACAATAAATGTAAGATACTTTGACTTTTGCAAAAGTAATATTCTTAAAGTATACCTTTACCATAAATTTACCTAGGTATAAAGTACTTGTACTTTTAATCATGTATCACTTTGAGATACTTTATACAACACTGACTGCAAGTGAAGCCCACTTTTCTCAATTTGAAATTAATCTCGCAACACTACTTTAAAAAGCAAAGGTAGCTTGAGTTCATATTTTTTCATTACACCTGATAATTAAACATTTTCTACTAAAAAAATTGAGTAGATCACACTTTGAACTGATTATTTATTTAGGCACAAGCAATAAATCTGAACATCATCAACAGAGCTTTTGCAAATATCTGTATAAAGAAACAATTATAATAAAAAATGGAAAGTAAAAGTGACAAAGCAGGCCTTTTTTCTGTTCTGGCTTCTGAAGGAGGCAGTCACTTTTTTCTTCCCCTCCCGTTCCCCCCCCTGCTACTGCGCTGTACTGGTGCAAACTTGTGCAATGTTAATAAAAGTACTCTGACTCTGACTCTTTAAAAGTAAAAATATAAAGTTGACCACTAATAAAAAAAAAATCTAATAAAATGTACCTTTTAATAATAATTCTTTATTAATTTCATAACCTAAAAACAAATTGTATATTTACAACAATTATATTTACAACAACAACAAAATGAAAAGAAAACCAATACAATGAAATGAAAAATAAAATTCAAACAATAACTTTATTCTTTTACAAAACAGCATGTAAAATTCTATGATTAAAAACGATCTTAACGTTTTAAGTTTTTTTTTCTATTCTCATTGTATACAAAAAATTTGACTTCTTGCCACGTTCTTCTTCGGAGAGCAGGGGAGGATTTATCGATGCACATTTAACAGTCCTTTTTACATGGCACCTTTTGCATTGTTATGAAATCGGCCATATACTGCTGAACAGTAAGCTTTTCATGCAGACTCCAAGGTCTCTTCTTAGTAGATTTTGAAGGACCTAAGAAAAAGAAAAAAAATTTTGTTGTTGTTTTTTATTTTTACGAAAACAGTTTTGATTTTATTTAAATAGAAATATCACATCAGAAAAAATAAAATGATAAAAACTTTGTGGTGAAAGCCCCTCAGGCAGTTTTTATGGGCCGTGCTGGTTCTGGGAGTTTGTTGGACCCTCCGGACCACGTGGCGAACTAGCATACAGCGCTGACATATAGGGCTGCATGTAGTAGGTAGTGTTTCTATACGAAACAGGTGGATAAAAAGTACTACTGGACCATGGTAGGAGTTCCACATTTGTGCGCTTACAGTCCCAATATAGGCCTACACCCCCGTTGACAACCCCACAATGTCACGTCGGTTTAGGACAGCGCGGAGAAAGGGAGTATAGTCTAACAGCGGTTGTGAAAGTAATGTCTTTTGAACAATATCCAATCTCCTTGCAGCCAGAATGGCCTTATCCAGCAACGGGCCAAGTAAATCTAAAATATATTGTTGTGTGGTGTCTCTTCTCTGCCTTGTTAACGGGGAATAACACTTGATGTCGAGCGTATCACTGTGGAACTTGTAATCTTTTTTATTTATTTTTTATATTTTACGAAATCAGTTTTGATTTTATTTAAATAGAAATATCACATCAGAAAAAATAAAACGTTAAAATGATAAAAACTTTGTGGTGAAAGCCCCTCAGGCAGTTTTTATGGGCCGTGCTAGTTCTGGGAGTTTGTTGGACCCTCCGGACCGCGTGGCGAACTAGCATACAGAGCTGACGTATAGGGCTGCATGTAGTAGGTAGTGTTTCTATACGAAACAGGTAGATAAAAAGTACTATTGGACCATGGTAGGAGTTCCACATTTGTGCGCTTACAGTCCCAATATAGGCCTACATCCCTGTTGACAACCATTGTTGGCTGTTTGTTAGCAAGATAAGTCAATAACCACAGGACAGATTTTTATCAAACTTACAGAAGGTAATCACTGTATGGACATTTACAACTGTTTAGGTTTATGAGATGTTTGAGATAACAAAAATAAATCTTTCTAGCATCGTTGTTAGCAGTTAGCTACCGTAAATGGATATTATTTAGATAAATAGCTCATAAACCACTCGGCGGATATTTTTTCAGCTTACAGAATGTGATTATATGGGTTTCATTTACAAACTTTTGATCTGTATGAGACATTTGAGATAAAAAATTGTTTTTATTAGTTGTTTTAGAGACTCACTCGTGTCGTGTTAGCTTTCTTTTATTTCCGTGTATATTTTAGATAAATAGCTCATAAACCACTCTGCGGATATTTTTTCAGCTTACAGAGTGTAATTATATGGGTTTCATTTACAAACTGTTGACCTGTATGAGACATTTGAGATAAAATTTGTTTTTTTATTTGTTGTTTTAGAGACGGACTTGTCTCGCGTTAGCTTCCATTTTATTTCCGTGTATATTTTAGCAAATAGCTAATAAACCACTCGGCATATTTTTTTCAGCTTACAGAGTGTAATTTTATGGGTTTCATTTACAAACTGTTAACCTGTATGAGACATGAGATAAAATTCGATTTATTTATAATTTATTTTCGTAGTGCACGCGACCATTTGGAAGACGTCAAAGCGAAACAATTTAAATCCAGCAGATTAGACCATTTCATGGATTTATTAAGGAACGGTTAAAGGGGACCACATATAGGTCTTTAAATTTTTTATGTTATGTCTGTGTGCTATCTTGACAATATTAATTCATTTTAATACACAAAATAATTCTTAGATAATTAATTATACCCTTTTTAATTCTGCCATTTTTAACTTTCGTTTTGAACGACCGGTTTCTGATACTGAGTTCTGAAGTCCACGCCCTTCAACGATCTGTTTACGCCCTCTGCACAGCCAGTATCTGTAATGTGTTGTTGTTTTAAAATTAGCTCTTTTTTTATTACTCATTTGACTTACTGTTAGTGCTAGCTTAAGATAACTTACCGAAACCCGTCTGAGCGCGCCGCAATTTGCTGCTCCTTTTAGCATGAGACCACCCGAATCCGATGCTAATGTTAGCTTGTTCCTCTTCCGGTGTTCGCCAGCTCCGCTCGTTGCACGCGGCGATTTTGGGAGTTATCGCTGTTCCAGTCAAGACAACACAAAGTTCACCAAGTGTCTCCCGTAAATTAATCCGTAAGGAGAAGGTCCTCGCTGCTGCGAGGCTGCTGCGAGGCTGCAGGAGGCTGTACAGTTGAAGCTCCGCTCCATCGCGCCAGAAGAGGGTCCCGTTGCCGCCGGTCCCTACGCCGGGGGTCCGCTCGTTTAATTTTTGCCGGCTGCGCGTTGGGAGCGATCGCAAATACACTAAAAATTGAACTAAAACATAAAAATAACAATTATACTTTATTTATAAAGCCATTTAAAAAACCACAGCTGCAACAAAGTGCTGTACACATGAAATTAAGAACATATAAACAAAAGATGAGATGAAATCATGAAAAACAACAGTCATGTGTTTAATACAGAAGTGGGTTGAGCCTAACCAGGGGTTGCTAGGTGAGGGGCTGGACTCAGGTTTGAGGTGATTGGCTGCGGCTTGTGACGTCACAAACCGCAGGAAGTGCGAAACGAACCGTTTTTAATCACAGAAAAATAAATCTACTTAGAGTAAATAAACCACTGGGTGCATTTGTTTGGCCTTAGGACTGTTTTTTTATGAAGTACATACCCAAAGTTGAGTTAAAAAAAAACATTAAAAAGTGAATTTTGCATGTGTGGTCCCCTTTAAGCTCAGGAACCCTTGTGCTATAATGTTAGCTATAATTTTTAGCAAACAAATAATTGTTTTTAAGGGTTAATCTTCTTAAAAGCCTTGCTGTGCGTTCCTGTGCAGACATTTGCAATAGAACTAAACACTCGTCCACATTTCCGGGTTTTCTCAGCGATGACGCGTCACATCAGCGGTGGATGACGCGTTACGTCGGCGGTGACGTAGGTGCGATCTATATTAAGGTGCGACCCGTTTATGGATTTTTCCAAATTTTGGGGCAATAATTGACAAAATGACCTATATTCTGGTGCGACCTATAGTCCGGAAAATACGGTAATAGCTGTGACCTAAATAAAGGTGCAACATTTTTATGGATTTTCCCAGTTTCTTGCCAATAATTGGACAAAGCGATCTATATAACGGTGCAATCTATCAGGAAGAAAACACGGTAGCAGTGATCAGCAACAAACTTAAATCCACGCTTGGCAGAATGCAGATCTTAAAGTCATCTAGTCATTTAGTCTAAAGTCATCTAGTCATTTAGTCTAAAGTCATCTAGTCATTTAGTCTAAAGTCATCTAGTCTATCTATGGGACAGGTTGACAGGCCGCAGACTGACAAAGTCCTCTGCATGGGCGACGAAACGTTTAACTTAAAGAAACACGTCCACTAGACATGATTTAAACATTTTTGATGTCATTTAACTGGATGACTGGAGAAAACAAAACTTTTTAAATTATTTTTTAGCACAATGGCCCCAAAGCAAATGTACATGATTGACAATAAATTATTCTCATGCTTTTTGAACACATCCACTATTTGTTGGTTTTCACAATTTGCAGCTGCTCTATGAAAGTAACTTTGGTAAATTTCAGGGGTTTACTGAACTGACATGTGCTCATTGAAAGATTTTGTCAAGATCCTCGTGGGGTGAATACGTTTGGGCTCGTCTTTTGAACAACGCTGTGAGAGAAGGTTGCTTTATTGCATATGGATATAAACACAAGTTTTGTTTTGTTCTACCAGTTCAACTTGAGGTCTTCTAATGATGGACTGTCAATCAGTTAACCCTTGTATTGTCTTTTAGGTAAAAAATTAGCCACACATTAATTTCTGTCCATATTTTTTATTTATTCATTTATTTTTGGTGCAGTCAATAAACACTTTTTCCCCCTGAGAAGGCCTGAAATTCATTCTACTTGATTTTATTACAGCATGAGAACCAGCAGCTGCTGTGATGGAGCTCATTCCTACAAGGGTTTTTATTTGTTGCTGCGACAATGTCTTAGTAGGTGCACTTTCAATAAGTAACCTTTCAGTATTTTTACAGGCTTGATTGCTTAGAGCAATCCTTTCTAAAAGTGGGGTGTTACGAGTCTGTACATAATGTTTGTGTTTTTCTGGTAGAATCCTCAACTAATGGTTTAATTAATGAAACCATGTGCAGGTGTGAGCAGCCTACTTAAGTGGACCACATCCTTCCTCTGAGATCAGTGAGCACTTGCTGTCTCTTTGCTGTAGCATGGCTGTTCAGCTCAAACTATAATGTTTGTTATGTTAAACTTGTATTTTATTTCCATTTAATGTGTTGTATAGTTCTCGTGTTGCATCAGTTTGAAGCAGTGGGTCAACACTCTTGAAAAACAGCAATCTCTCTGCTAATAAGTGTTTTTGTTCTTCTGCCTCATAAAAAAACTTCAGTTCCTTGTCAGTACACAAACCCTGGTATAAATATCAAACTACATATTTGAAGGGACAAGCTTCAATGGACTGAGCAGTGACTATACTTTTCTGAAACTTGTATAACTTTAAAAGTTACTGGTTGAGATAATGCAAAGAAAATTGAACATAGTTCATTCAACCTTTATTTAATCAGGTAAATCTTATTGAGCCTCAAGGGCTCATTTATGAAAGTGACCTGCTACAAACTAAAGAATGATGAACAGCAATGATACAAATACATTAAACAAACAAAAGAAAAAGTAGTAAATATTATAAGGTAGATGTACAAAATCAAAAAAATGAACAAATCTGCATTGGTTTTTGCCAGGATTCCAAAAGATTCTGAAAATCTTCCCCCCCCGTTCTCATGTTTTGGACATTTTCTAATACAATTTTTATTTTACAAAACTTATAAAGCAGCAAGCAAATGTGTTAATATTTATATAAAAGTGGATTTCAATTTTAGTTGGTTCCTAGTAAATGTGGTTTGTTTTTCCCTCTAAACTGCCAACCATCAATACTGGACTCTACTTTCTGACTGTACAGGTCCTTCTAAAAAATTAGCATATTTCATCTGGCCACTAAAATAAGTGTTTTTTAATAGAAAAAAAGTTGACCTTAAAATAAAAAAGCTTTCAGTGTGTAACTTTTATTACTCTTGGTAGTTTAGTATGTAGCATTTTTTTATTTCCATTGCCTTTTTATTTCCACTTGCTCAAATAAGCTTTCAGCGTGTAACTTTTATTACTTGTGTTATTTTAGTATGTAGCATTTTTTATTGCTGTTGTTTCTTATTCTATTTTCATTGATTTATTGTTCCAGTTCATCTTTTTATCCTGTTAAGCACCTTGGTCAATGCAAGGCATTGTAGGAAGGTGCTATACAAATAAAGCTTATTATTATTATTATTATTATTCTTATTATTATTATTATTATTATAAATAATTATGTTCAGTTATGCACTCGATACTTGGTCGGGAATCCTTTTGCAGAAATGACTGCTTCAATGTGGCGTGGCATGGAGGCAATCAGCCTGTGGCACTGCTGAGGTGTCATGGAGGACCAGGATGCTTCGATAGCGGCCTTGTCCCGTTTGCTTTTCAACCTAGCTAAGGATCCCCTTATCCATAGACTCGAACAAATGGCCAGATTCGGGTTAAGATGGGGAGATCACTCGATCTCCACGTTGTCATTCGCTGATGATTTGGTTCTGGTATCAGGGTTGGTGGAGGCAATGAATGGGAGTCTCGGAATCTTGGAGGAATTTTCCCAAATGACAGGGCTAAGCATTCAGCCCAAGAAGTGTCACAGGTTTTACTTGGACAAGGGCGTGGTTATGATGCACCAAGTGTTCTCTATAGGTGAAACATCTGGACTGCAGGCTGGACATTTCAGTACCGGATCCTTCTCCTACGTAGCCATGATGTTGTGATTGCTGCAGAATGTGGTCTGGCATTATCTTGTTGAAAAATGCAGGGTCTTCCCTGAAAGAGATGACGTCTAGATGGAGCATATGTTGTTCTAGAACCTGAACATAGTTCTCTGCATTAATGGTGCCTTTCCAGACATGCAAGCTGCCCATGCCACAAGCGCTCATGCAACCCCATACCATCAGTGATGCAGGCTTCTGAACGGAGCGTTGATAACAACTTGGGCTATCCTTGTCCTCTCTGGTCCGGATGACATGGCGTCCCAGTGTTCCATAAAGAACTTCAAATCGTGACTCATCTGACACAGAACAGTCTTCCATTTTGCCACACTCCATTTTAAATGACCCCTGGCCCAGTGCAAACGTCTGAGCTTGTGGAGCTTGCATTAGAAATGGCTTCCTCTTTGCACTGTAGAGTTTCAGCTGCAACGGCAGACTGCACGGTGGATTGTGTTCACTGACAATGCTTTCTGGAAGTATTCCTGAGTCCATTCTGTTATTTTCTTCTGTTTTCCAAATTGTGAATAAAAACTGAATGCAATGATGTGGAGGTGCCAACATCTAATATTTTATTCAGAATAGAACATAGATCAAAAGTTTTAAGGTAAAAATATGTTTAAAAATTTCATGGCGTCAACAAATCTCAAAAAAGTTGAGACAAATATGACTGTTTCCTCCTTTTTACTTCGTCCTGTTCTTACTGACTTTCCTTTGAATGTTATAAAGCCACCTGCCAGTTGTTTCTTCTTCCCACTGTTTCTGCCATCTTTCCTTGACTTTTTGTTTAATAACTGATTTGATCTTTCCTTTACTGAATGATACCAATATATTAATGTTACTATTTTTGTTGCTTGTTTTGCATATTTATCTGCCAACTCATTTCCTTTTATTCCTATATGTGACAGTATCCATATAAATGTTACTAATAAACCCATTGCTTGAATTCTATAAATTAATAGTTGAACATCTAGTAAAAGTTCAGGTCTGCTGTCTGAATGATTATTATTCAATGAATATAATGAAGAACTTGAATCAGAACAAATTACTCTTCTTAATGGTCGAACTTAAGCTTAAACTTACAAACATAAAAAAGCTAAAACTTAAACCACAAACGGTAGATAAAACCAAAAATATGTAAATAGTTTGTCTTTACTCCAACATAGTATATTTTAAAGATGAAAGAATAATCCACTCGGTTATGGAAAAAGAACGTGACTTTTCTTGTCTTCAACTGGTCTCAACATTACACACACAAATCAATACGCCGGCAGATCACCTCTAGGTACTCCGGCAACTAGGGGAGTGGTTCCGCTGAAGTAAATAGTTCCGCTGTAATACACTACACTCCTCCCCTTTTAGAACAATGCTACGTAACTTAAAATAACATACAACACAGCTAATGCATTAAACACAACTTGTCGTTCAGTTGACAAACATTGAAACACCTATTTTTTTTTTTATCCCACAAGTCCCATTAGTGAAACTCATAAGTCTAATCTTTTCGGGGGTCTGAAACGTTGGCAATGCTGTTTGAAAAACTTTCTGTGGCTTCGCCCTCAAAGCCGAACTTTGCAAGGGTGTTGGCAGAAAAGAGCCTTGGATGGCCGCAAAGCCTTTTTAGATTGACTACTTCAGTCAGGGGAGATATTTTGGTGCATAGCAGCTTCTTTATGTGGTCCAGGCTGATGTACCACTTGTAAATCTGCTCCTGCACGTCGCTCAGGTAAGTCCAAACTATCAGCTCGTTTTGTCGCATCAGTTCTGGCATAATTGCTCCAGAGAAGAACTGCTCTTGTGGGTTTTGTTTATGCAACCTGCCCCGTCCCCTCTTCCATCAATGTTCTTCTTCTGGACTTCTGCTTTAGTCCTTCGGAGGTAGAAGGGTTTTATCAAGGCCATTAGGTTCTCGGACAGCTGGGAACCCAAAGCTTTTTCTCCCGGGGTAGCATCTCTCGAAGTTCCTCGATCTATCCCAGAGCTAAAATGATTCAAATTCCAATAATTTTTTTAATTTCATTTAAAATGCAAATAAAAATTACAATAAAACACAAATACACATATCGAAATGAAAGGAAGCAGAAGAAGAATAAATCTTATGTCTGCTCCTTTTATCCTTAAAATATTTTTAAACTAAATATAATATACAATAAAAGCAATACTAAAAAGAAAAATACATCAACTCAAACAGCAGTTTCTTTAGGTTCAATTATACTTGATCATATACCTTCAAAAAACTAGCTTTAATCTTTCTCTTAAATATTTACAGAGATCTGACATTTTTAAAGTCATCCTCCAAACCATTCCACAAACCATACCCTGGATTAAAGTACATCTTTCCTTCAAGTAAGTTCAAACCGTGGCTTCACAAACATTTCTATCCCATGATGCAATTTAAAGCCTTTGTGACACGATTTTATTTGGTCACAGCAGAAAGCATACACAGTATTTACCATTATGATTAATCAGCTACAAAGAGAGATTACTGTTTATAACCAGGGGTAGGTAGCGGGTGCCCTGACACTTGAACCGAGGTTGTTGGTGGGCCTGATGTGTTCTTGTCCTGCAGACTGGACAACATTAACACGCAGACGGACGGACGGGGATTCGGCGCTGGGCTCTTCCCTCTTCGCTCGCCTCTACTGAGGGAATCCTTGTTAGTTTCTTTTCCTCCGCTTAGTAATATGCTTAAATTCAGCGGGTCAGCTGATCTGAGTTTGTGGTCGAGGGGGGTTGGTGGTGCGCAGCTCCGTGCGTCAGCCGTCGCCGCAGTAAGCGCGGGTCATTTTGCAGTAGCATACAAAGTGCAGGGATATACAGCATCCATTTTTCTCAAAAGCTGGGCTGAAGAGTTCATAAATAGCAGAGCTCCATAATCTACCAGGGGTAGAAATCAATCAGGTGCCTTCTGACATGGTGTGAGAAACACCTTTTTGTTTCTAAAAAAAGAAACCCAAGTTTTAGTTTAGAAACCAGTTTGTCAATATGAGATTTAAAGGATGGATTCTCATCAATCAGAATACCTAAATATTTGTAGCACCTGGCAACATACCTGGCAACTTCAATGTCAGCCCCTTGAACAGTTAACAAGCTGGGGAGGATAGGTAGAAGCAGCTTACCATTTGAAAATAGCATAGACTTTGATTTTTATGCATTTAAAACCCATTCATATTGGACTCGGGTCATTTAAACATTTAAGCAACTTGTTAAGCTCCATCCATGGGTACTTAAACATCATTTTTAGTCTCCAGCTCATTCATTTGTTCTTGCATGGTCTGCTCTTCACTTGATTTTTTTTCTTTTAACTTTTTAAGGTTGAACTGCAGCTGATTGATCTGAGATTCTGAAAAATGACAAAAGCATGAAGTAGTTTTATTTTAAAAATAAAAGAACAAATCAGAATAAGGTGACTTTACAGACATAATTAAGTACAGTGATAAATGTTATACCTCTTGTTGTCCAATGGTAAGAGCGTCGGCCAGCTCCTTCTCCAAACCGTCTCTATAATCTGCCTCCTTGACCAACTGTCTGAATTTTTCTTAGCTGAAATTTAGGACTGTTAACATCCATCAATGGGGACGTGCTGTAGAAATAAAAGCAGATCAACAAGGTAAGCAGATCGGTGGATCAGAAATCCACATTAATACCTAGCTGAAGAAGAAGCCACGGTTTCAATATCTACAAAGGCAACGGTGTTAGCGCGGCAAACGACGGGAGAGTCATCTGACGGCAGGGAGGATGCTAACACACTGGATGATGTGGTCTCCAGCTGCTCCTGGATTTCCTTAACAGTCAAACCTGAGGCAGAGTGTATAGTTTGTTACATCCAAACCAGGTACAGACACCAATTAATTTTGAATGTAGAATATAATTTTTAAAATAGACTTGCGTTTCATTGACAAAATGCGCTCAATCTTCTCTTTGAGAGACACACTGCCAAAACTCTCCAGCACATAGTTATCGGTTAAATAAGCAAGTTGTTTCTAACAGTAAAAAAATAAAGAGATCCGAAGAAGTTTGCTCACTAGCCTGGCTTAGACGGCAATCCTCCAGTTCGCACACTGTGCCCGGCCTTCTCTGGTCGCAGCAGCTCTGATGTTAGCCCAGCTAGCTTAGCTTCAGCTTGTAGCTCCAGACAACAGTACTCCGCTCCTTGCACGGCACTCAGCCTCCTTCTGTCGCAACAGCTCCGAGGTTGGCACACTAGCTTGGTTCGTTGTACCCGTCAACGGCTCTTCAGTCCGTGCACGGCATTCGGCCCTCTCTGGTCGCGGCAGCTCCGAGGTCGGCCCTGCCCCTGTCCACTTTCTGGCCTGGGTTACTAATCTTAGCTGTTCTCGGCACGTCTGTGTGGCGTTGAGCTCGCACAGAGCGAACAGCCTTGCTAGTCTTGGCGGGCGCATAGTACATCTCCAGTCGCCGCAGCTTACAGCTTTGGAAGCAGCACTCGTCCGCGATGCCGCGTGATCGCCTAGCGCTGGGGCCATATCCTGGTTTATTGAAATAAAAGCCTCTCTCTCCGCAGACAAACTGCAGCGTGTCGACCAGCCCCGCCCCGCAGGGTCTCGGGACCCGGCCCTGTTGCCGTGGGAGTCGGGATGAGGACGCACAGCAGTAGTGGGAGGGTGTGGCTACAGGAGATGCAGGTCATCACACCCTTTTATTGTCTCCCTGCTACTTCCACTGACAAAAACACACGTCGCAGTCTCGTTCTGTATGTCACAACATTAACACACAGACGAGACGGGGATTCGGCGCTGGGCTCTTCCCTCGTTGCTCGCCGCTACTGAGTGAATCCTTGTTGGTTTGTTTTCCTCCGCTTAGTAATATGCTTAAATTCAGCGGGTTGTCTGATCTGAGTTTGTGGTCGAGGGGTATCGACGGTGCACGGATCCGTGCGTTGGCCGCCTCCAGCTGCCGTAGTAAGCGCGGGTCATAAGCTCGCGTTGATTAAGTCCCTGCCCTTTGTATATGCCGCCCGTCGCTACTACCGATTGGATGGCTTAGTGAGGTCCTCGGATCGGCCCCACCGGGGTCGCTCCGGCGAAGCGTCGAGAAGATGATCAAACTTGCCTATCTAGAGGAAGTAAAAGTTGTAACAAGGTTTCCGTAGGTGAACCTGCGGAAGGATCATTACCGTAGCCAGGTCACGGCCGCCTGCCCACCTTGTTGCCTGCCCCCTGGGCTTCGTCCAAGCGACCCTCGATGGCGCACGGCCCCTCCGGGGGACGGGCAGCGCTGGGCCGCGGCGGCAAAAGCATTGCAGCTGCTCGGAGGTCTCTAATAGTGGAGTGGGGACTTGAGAGGAAGGTTCAATGCCTGGTGACTGATGATGCTGCAAACATGGTCTTCACTGCAAAAAAACTAGCCATGCGACATGTTTGCATTGCACATGCATTAAAGTTGGTTGCTAATTATCAGTTATCTCAGTTGTTTTACTTCCTCAAACAAACCGGCCTGGTGATCAATTTTTGCTGATAAAAAAATGAGGACTGAGATTAAAAGGAAGGAGTTTGTGAAACTCCTTCTTTTTTTATATCCAATAAAAGACAAACGTAAAATAAGTTTTAACCGGACCGAGTGAGATTCGAACCAGCTTCGAGAACAGCATCTCTGCACCAATCGCAGGTTGATTTACCAACTGAGCTACTGGACAACTTACATTTCATGGGTCCACTCTGGGTTTTAAAAGATTGCCCCTCAGAAAATCCTTGCTACGCACGTGTAAAATAATCTGATTTGTAATCAGTTCTTCAAAAACAGTAAACTCATTCAGCTAACACATTTTTTTTGTCGTTTCTGTAGTTAAATTTTAATGAGATATATTCGAGCTGAGGTTGTTTGAGATGACTAAAGGTTGAATGAATATTCGCGCTGAGGTTGTTGTTAAAACGAGCTGATGACTCAACAACACGCAGCAGCCCGACACTGCACGCAGAAAGTCCCACCCCCGCGGAATCTCTGCTGGCGCTATGAATTCTGGGATAGCCTCCGTCTTGAAGGATTCACGAATGTATCCTTCGATTTCGGCAGGAAGTAGGCTGCATTCCTCGGCCGCATGAGGAGGAGTCTTCGAATTGGGACAGTCCTCCGCGCGGGGCAATGACGTATGCGGCCGACAAATGCGCACTCATGAGGACCCAGCCCCTGAATTGAGACACAGCCACTGGGACAGAACCCCAAAAACATCCTCTACTCATCAAAAACCTACTGACTATAATGTGCTGTAGCAACGACAACAACCATTGTACCCAGGAAAAAGAAAGGTACACTATGCGAGACCCGAGCATACTCAACATGGTATGGGGAAATGGGAACTGGTTTGAACCGTCCACTTCCAAACACATGGGTCCAGACCTTTGATTTTTGGAGAAGGATTCAGTTCCCTAACCCTAATCTTAGTATTTATTTCTCACTACACATATTTATTTCAGTGGGAAAACCATATGTTTTATTCATTTTTACATTAATGAAATACAACAATTAATATGTCTTGTAAAGAAAAAAATATAAAATGAAAGGTAGCAGATGAAGAAAATATGTTATTGAATCTGCTCCTTATTTATCTAATAAAAATTCAAATAAATTGTCCTAACAAAATATATCTGCCACATGCTTCAAAATATGTGTCATTAACTACAGCAGTTTATACTAGAAATCATAAAAGAAATAAAAAGAAATCACGCAAGCTGCATCTTTTTTTAATTGAACGTAAACCACGAATCACGTTTAAGTTTATCAGAACGAGCTACAGACAAAACACTTGCAGTGTTTGTTCTCGGTACTCCAAAACCTGTCAGAGACTAAAACCATTCTCTCCAGTGGGTCAAACTGGGTCTAATTTAACTTCAATGTCCACCAGCAGCTCTTTTGATAATGGCTCTGTTTATCGGATCCCTCCTGTACTTGTCAATGTACTTCTCTATCAGCCTCAGCTCAAACAACAGTTTGATACCAGTGATAAGCACGAGTGCTCATACACAGACAACAACCAGCGATCAGTGGGATGTCAGCTGGTTCTGGGGGCTCCTGGCACACCACAGGGAAAAGGCTGGGTCTATTCACAAAGTTGGTGCACTCCTCCAGATAGTGCCCCAACCTGTTCAGCCATTCCTCCCCGTGGTTTTCTTTCAGCTGCTTCAGCAGACGTGCTGAACTTTTTTAAATTTCCACTTTTTTCACCTTCTGGGTACTAATTTCAACTACTTCCAACTATATTTAGTTGCAAGTTATGCTAACATATCTTATTTTTGGTTATTGCAGCTAAAATTATGCTTTTTAAGCTATTCTTCAGCATTTTCTGCCTTTTTTCCACTTCTTTCTGCTAAATTGAGCTACTTTTGCTTCTTAGCAAAAGTAGCACTCACCCCCATCCTGATGAAGTGCTTTGAACGGCTAGTCATGAAAAGCATCACATCTGTCCTCCCTGACTCCCTGGATCCCTTCCAATTTGCATACCGACCTAATCGCTCAACCGACGATGCCATCTCCTCTGCCCTTCACACAGCTCTCACACATCTGGACACGAAGGACTCCTATGTTAGAATGTTGTTCATCGACTTCAGCTCGGCATTTAACACCATCATCCCCCAACAGCTCATCCTTAAACTGGACAGTCTGGGGCTGAACACCTCAATGTGTAACTGGCTGCTAGACTTCCTGACCGGGAGACCACAGACAGTACGGATCGGGAGTAACACATCTAGCACCATCACATTGAACACAGGGGCCCCACAAGGATGTGTGCTGAGCCCCCTTCTATTCACCCTGCTAACACACGACTGCACACCATCGTACAGCTCCAACCACTTCATCAAGTTTGCGGACGACACAACAGTGGTGGGTCTCATCAGCAACAACGATGAGACGGACTACAGGAACGAGGTGAGCCGCCTGGCCTTGTGGTGCGGACACAACAATCTCACTCTCAACGTGGAGAAGACAAAGGAGATTGTTGTGGACTTCAGGAAGAGGGATGCCCAACATCCCCCTCTGACCATCAACAGCACCGCAGTGGAGAGAGTAGACAGCACCAAGTTCCTGGGAGTGCACGTCTCAAAGGACCTGTCCTGGAGCAGGAACACTGCAGCACTGGCAAAGAAGGCTCACCAGCGTCTCTACTTTCTCCGCAAGCTGAAAAGGGCTGGAGCTTCAACCCCCATCATGAGCACCTTCTACAGAGGTGCCATAGAAAGTGTCCTGACCAGCTGCATCACTGTGTGGTTTGGTGCATGTACTGCATCATGCCGCAAGAGCCTCCAGCGCATTGTGAGAGCAGCTGAGAAGATCGTGGGCACCTCCTTGCCCTCACTGCAGGACTTACACAGCAAACGCCTCACTCGGAAAGCCCACCGCATGGCAGGTGATCCCACACACCCACTACACAGCTGCTTCAGACTGCTGCCATCAGGGAGGAGACTGAGGAGTCTCCAGGCTCGAACCAGCAGACTGAGAGACAGCTCTGTTCATCAGGCAGTCAGAATGCTAAACACTCTGCCTGCTCTGCCTCCCCTCCCATTTGAACTGCCTTAACACTAAAACTTTCTCACATATTATCACTCAACACAAAGTTTTTAACACTAGACTCTGTGTCATCAAACGGGTTTTCACTAAACTCTCGGTCATGTGCTCATACAGTTTGCACTACTTCTCATACTTGCACTAATGTCTGTATTACATCACTGCCTATAATCATAATACTGTTTACATTCTCTGTTTACATTTATTAATACTGTTTACTTTTATTACTACTGCTTACATGTAATTACTACTGTTTACATTTATTTACACTACTCTAATATCTACACCACTGCTGGTACATATACAGTGTGCTCTGAACGGTCTTATTTAGGGATGCCCAATGTGCCTTACTGCATATGCCACTTTTTGCCTCTACAACAACATCAACTACTACCTCATACATATACTGTGTACATTGACTCATACGCTGCTTTGCCACTTTGCAAATGTCAATGCTAGAAACCTTTAGTTTATTTTAGTTATACTTTTTATACTCTTTTTTTTATACTAGTATGCAAAAACTCAGGACAATATTATGTTCATTAAATGTTTAATGTTTTAGTTTTAGAGTTGGTGTAAATTTTCATACTCTTATACCACTATGCAAAAAACTCAGGACAGTGTTAGTTTACTATTTTATGCTTATGTCTATTATTATATGTTTCAGTGTTTCAATGTTTAGATGTTTACTGTTGCACCGAGGGACTGAGAGAAACGCAATTTCGGTCCTGTGTATGTCCTGCACTGTACATATTGCAGATCTGACAATAAAGTTGACTTTGACTTTGACTTTGACTTTGACTTACAGTTGCTTTCTGCTATATTTAGCTATTTTGTGCTATTTTAACTAAATTTTAGCCGTTATCAGCTAAAGTTAGCTTTTTTAAGGCTAATTTAAATTTTTGGTGGGTATTTCAACTTGTATCTGGTTAGTTTCATGCAAACTTCTCATGGTACTATTTCACACAAAGGATATATGTGCCATATTTTCTATACCTGGCGACCATTTTGAGGTAAAGTTTTATACACTTGAGAATTCAAAAATAGCAGTTATATTGTAGTTAAATTTTCAGTAAATTTAAAATAATAAAGAAACAAATTTTCATTTCACCATTTCTTTTATTCAGACATGATTTTTCAGGATTTCAGCAATTGCATTCCAAAACAAATCATTGCTTTTTGCAGTTAAATGTACATTGTCTCTCAAAAAGAGCTCTGACTTATAGAATAATATTTCTGGGTGATGTACAATGTCATGTTAATAAAAATTGCTCATTTCCCTGTTGACAAACTTTCTGGTTTTGTCGATTTTGGCTGGGGGTCCATACCTCCAGTGACATCGCTGATTTATTGCAGACCAAATTATTTTCATTTTTGGAAATACCGGTTTCAGGTACTTCAAATCTTTTTTTCATTTTTTTTTACAAGAAGCAGTCCCTTCATTTTCCCGAGGTCATTTCCACCCAAGTGGATCACAAGGAGGTCTGGAGCGTTCCTCTTCTTGATGCACTGGTTGAACATGGGGAGAAAAGAAGGCCATGTCAGTCCTCCCCTGTTTCTGGGGGCTCCTGGCACACCACAGGGAAAAGGCTGGGTCTATTCACAAAGTTAGTGCACTCCTCCAGATAGTGCCCCAACCTGTTCAGCCATTCCTCCCCGTGGTTTTCTTTCAGCTGCTTCAGAACTGTTGACCTGCGTCCTGTCTCTCATCAGCCTGATCACTCGTATGTCACAAGCATACCTGGAAGACACATTATCAAAGTATTTATTTAGCAGTTACATGTAATTTAATATCCATTCCTCCAGTTAGCATCTTACTAAATGTTTTACTCACTTCTGGGTGAGAATGAGCCGAAATAGTTTCTGGTGCGTCAAGTCCAGCTGGTCTCGGATGCTCTGGGATGTTGGCGACGATGGAGAACGTAACGAGGCTGTGAGCCATAGCTTGGGTAGCAGCAGGGAAGACGGTGGTCGTATCGGCTGAGTCCGTCACGGAGGCAGAGGCTAGCGTTAGCCTAGCCACGCTAACTCCGTAGAGTTTTATACACACTGAAAATTTACAAAATACTTGAGTCAAACTCATACCTGGTTCAAATTTCCTTTCAAATTTTAACACAAGATGTTTTCCCAACCAGTTTGGCTGTCGTGCTGCCTTTTCACCCCACTTGTTGTCAACCAAATCAAATGCGCGCAAACGTCTTTTCTTGCCGTTGCTCCGAGCAATCTTGCACATGCGCAGTCATGACTTGTGTATTGGACCGCTGGGAGATGTAGTCCTTATTAACAAACTTCTGATTGCTATTTTCAAAATGTTTGCTGAAAATATTCAGCCATTGTGGTTAAAAAAAATAAAATAAAAATTGTTTTACGTTCATGAATTCTGAAACAAATTTTCCCACAGAGTCAAGAATGTCTGGAGGCCATTCTTCTGAGAATAAAAACATCAAAACAGTAAAGCATGCATGTCCAGTTTACAGTACACCAGAGTATTTTTATTGGTGAGCAAACTATTAAAAAAAATACAATTAACGTGTTCATCCTGTCTACGGCTACATTTGTTTAGATCGTTCGGCTCCGTCAGAAAGTGTCAGATAACTTGGAGTTTGTGACTTTTATACTTTTAGCATTGTTTTATTTTATTTAAAAAAAACTAGAAACACAGTGAGAGCTCTTTAATTACTTCTGATCAGAATTAATTTTTATCTTCCTCTGCTTCCTTTAGCTGCCATCTTGCTAATTTTAGCATTTGGTTATCATGGAAATTTGACCTTTTAGCTGTTTCACTACATTTAATTTTACTGCTTAGCTAATTTGAGCTTTTAGCTCTTTAGCTTTGAGCTACATATCTGCTGAGTTGCTCTTATTTGAAATTTTGAACTGAACTTTTTCTTTATTGTAGCATTTGGCTACAATTGTGTTAATTTTAGCTTTTATGTAGTTTTGGGAATTTAGCTTTTGGCTATAGTTTTGTAAAAAATTAAAGCTTTAAGCTACTGTTTAGCTAATTTGAGCTTCTAACTTGGATTTTGAAAATTGAGCCTTTAGCTACAACTTTTCCTATTGTAGCTCTTAGCTACCATTTTGCTATTGGGTGAGTCAGGGACAGCACATGCAGACGACGGGCCGGGTTCTTCCTCATCTGAACTGGGGGACTGTGAGAAGGTGGATGGATGTGGCTCCTGAACCCCAGTTTCTTCACGTTCAACGTCAGTGCCTCCATGGTGAGGTGGGATGTTAGAGGAGGAGAAGGCTCCGTGTCCCTGAGGGCCTGGAGAAGCTCGATTGTCTTGGCCCTCTTCACAAAATCAAGCATTTCGTCTTTTGCATCGGTGGTTAGCTCTGGGTGTCCCTGAACCAGGTGCTTATCCAGGCGTCCGGAACTGTAGGAGCATACCTGAACTGGGCACTTGCTGCTCCTCACATTAACACGTCTACATGCAGAATTCAGTAAAAGTCTTCTCTCTTGCACATTTCTGACCGAGTGCGTACGTTGTAAATGGTTTGACATAGCCAAGTAAGTCTTGCTACAAATCGGACACATGGGAGCCTTCAACCGGGGTGCCATAACTCCTCTAACACAGAAAATAAAGGAAATGGTTTACCTCCGCTGAATCGTCTGGACAGTTGTCGTGTGGTGTGTCTCGTGCCGGGCCAAGACTGAGTGTCACCTTCTTCTTCTTCTTCTTGTGGTTTTATGGCGGTTGGCAAACAACTTAAGGTGCATTATCACCACCTTTCAGATTAGAGTATGGACTGGTAATTCTATTCAAAGTGCACAGTCGTCGCAGAACTCCCTCACATCCAACTTACTTCTACCCATTTTTAAATTCCTAACTATCAACTCTCTTACCTATTCACACTTATGTCACCATTTAGACCATCATGACCTCCCTT
>JBBPBX010008280.1:42314-56116 GCA_038048925.1 Garcialebias charrua | reverse complement strand
CAACTCACCAACAACCAACTACCAAACACTAACCCACCAACAACCAACCACCAACTCACCAACAACCAACCACCAACTCACCAACAACCAACCACCAAACACCAACCCACCAACAATCAAACACCAACACACCAACAACCAACCACCAAAACACCAACCCACCAACAACCAACCACCAAACACCAACTCACCAACAACCAACCACCAAACACCAACCCACCAACAATCAACCACCAACTCACCAACAACCAACCACCAAACACCAACAATCAAACACCAACCCACCAACAACCAAGCACCAAACACCAACACCAACAACCAACCACCAAACACCACCACCAACAACAACACCAACCACCAAACACCAACCCACCAACAACCAAGCACCAAACACCAACCCACCAACAACCAAACACCAACTCACCAACAATCAAACCACAAACAACTTAATTTTAATTATTCTGAATAACAGCTATAAACTTCATTTTTCATTTTGTTTTTCTAGACCGTCTGAAAAC
Source organism: Garcialebias charrua (assembly GCA_038048925.1). Classification (NCBI taxonomy): domain Eukaryota; kingdom Metazoa; phylum Chordata; class Actinopteri; order Cyprinodontiformes; family Rivulidae; genus Garcialebias; species Garcialebias charrua. The sequence continues at coordinate 55,598 of JBBPBX010008280.1, read as the reverse complement.
AAACTTGTTTTGGATCATTTAATTTGGGAGCGTCTACAGTTTGTTATTTTTCTTTTCTGAAGCTGAACCAACGGACTCAGTCGCTCCGGGTCAAACCAAACCCACCTGCTCCAACTCGTAAGCTTTGGCCTTGTCTTCGTCGCGGTCTGCGTTCTTCCTGTAGGCCATGCCCAGCCCCCACACGGCCAGGATGCTGTACACATTGTCTCTGACCCAGGCGTCCTTTTTCTGGATGCTAGCGGGGAGAAGTCCAGTCACCGGGTTCTGAGAGGAAAACACAAACAAAAGTTCTGTTTACAAGAAACAGACACCCAGATATTTACAAGTAAATAAAACTGAACAGGTAAATACTTGCAGACGTCTGCCTAATTGACCTGTTTTTGTAAAAATGTGAAAAATCTAAGAGGTTTATGTTTTTATGGTTCTTTAAACAAACTGTGATAAAATTTGATTCAATGTGAACGCTGACTCAGCGTTTCGCTGTTTTCCTGTTTGTATTGTTTTACGATCAAACTCTTGCAGACTTTGTCTCATTTGAGTGTTTTACACATTGAAATGTTCAGCTCATTCAAGGGACGGAACAACCTTTTCATACAAAGTACATTTATTTAGACTTTTGATATTTTAAATTTTAGGCTAGCCTTTTACTACTACAGGTGGTCCCCGACTTACGACGTTCCGGACTTACGAACGCGCTTACGAACAGTACTGTTGTACCCTGATGCATGCTCAATGTTGTACAGTAAATACAGCACTGGTATGTGCTTTTAGATGAAAGTGTGTTAGCTAACCGTTTGTAAATAAAGTTCTGTGCATGTTTATGAACCAGTATGTACGCTTGTTCAGTCTCATGTTGATAAACGGGTGTGCGGCACAGCGTTAGCATACATTTTCCGACTTACGACCAAAAATCCGGACTTACGAACGCCACGTGCAAGGCGTTCCGACTTACGAATTTTCGAGTTACGAACGGTGTGTAGGAACGGAACTCGTTCGTAAGTCGGGGACTACCTGTATTTGTGATTTATTACATAATCCACTTTAAAATGGCAAAACTATGTCTTTATTTGCAAGTAAAATGGCTCTGGAGACATTTCTCTCCAGAATGTTTCCTCACAAATGAACCTGTTCAGAAGGCAAGTTGCTACATGGGAGTCGGCTGGTTCGATTGATCATACTGTACTTGCCGCCGTACACGTCGCAACGCCATATAAGTCGCACCAGTCCAAATTTGTCTGATAAAGTGGTAAAAAAACATAAATAAGTCACTTTGCCCTATTAGTCGCATCTATTATGCATCACCGCTGACAACCTGGAAATGTGGGCCGGTGTTGTGCCAAAAATCGATTGGCTGCCAAATAGCAGCCGCAGGAGCATACACGAGAGGACTTTAACAAGAATTTAACAAGATTAACACTTAAAAACAGTTATTTGTTTGCTTGAAATTACGTACAGCAAAGGTGTGTATCAGTTGAACTTTTACTTAATAAATGCACTTTAATGGTCAAATTGGCTGGGGGCGCGTGGAGGGAGGACTTGCTGTGCATTTTGTCGAAATCTAACAGATAACCACCTAAAAACAATTATTTGTTTGCTCAACATTATAGTAAAGGTGTGTCTCAGTTGAATTTTTCTTTAATAAATACAATGTAATGGTCAAATCATCTGCATTTCGCCTGGGCGGCTAATTTGACTTTTGCTCCAGGAGTAGGGATGGGGCAGATCCGATCCAGTATCGGTATCCGATACCAGCATTATTTAAGTATCGGATATCGGATCAAACCTGCCGATACTTTTCCGATCCAGCTTCAAAGAGCACTTGTGTTCAATCACATTCTGTGACTGATTTTCTTAACATTGTGTGAGATAAACCCAATGAAGACACTCTTAAGCCTTACAAAAGGGAACCCACTGACTAACAGCACACAGGACAGGAGGCAATTATAACACACACATGTCCTCCTTACTCATGGTGAGAGAGTGGATTTTGTTGTCTTTCCCATAATGCTTAGCGTTTTTTTTAGTTTTCCAGCTTTAGCAGAGAGCCATGAGCTACTGTTGTTTTTAGTTTTCCAGATTTAGCTGGAAAAGTTTTCCAGCTAAATCTGTTTTCCAGCTATAATCCACTCTCTTATTGGTTAAGGGGAGTGCTGTGTTGTCTTTCCCATCATGCTTAGCGCTTTTTTAGTTTTTTCAGCTGCACCATGAGTAAGGAGGACATGTGTGTGGTATAATTGCCTCCTGTCCTGTGTGCTGTTAAAGTCAGTGGGTTCCCTATTGTAAGGCTTAAAAGTGTCTTCATTGGGTTTATCTCACACAATGTTAAAATGAATAGTTTGGGTGCAAAAGTTTTATTATACAGAGTCACATACCTGAACAGTATCGGATCGGAAAAGTATCGGTAACGGTCGATACTGAGTTAATAAGTATCGGATCGGAAGTGAGAAATGTGGATCGGTGCATCCCTATCCAGGAGTTCCAGAGCGAGACGAAGGTGGCTTCGTATGGCAAGCCAAGTGTCTCACTAATAGCCACTTTTACCTATTAATGAGAAACTTGGCTTGCCATATTAGTTGTGGGCCCTTTAGTGGCTGAAAATGGTAGTGTTCACTATTTTCCATGTCAGAATGAATGAAAACGGTCAGATGTCAGTCAAAAATTGGGTATGTGGAAAAAAACATCAATGAGTTGTTTTGCCGTATAGGTCGCAGGGCACGCTAATTTATGCAAAAAGGTGCGACTTATACAGCGAAAAGTACGGTAATCTGACTAAAACTGCACAACACTGAGAGCACGCTTGGCTTGATCCCCTTTACGGTTTTCAAAATACATTTCTATTGCCAGATGATGGACTGCTGCTCAGAAAAACTTGAACACAAAATGAAAACATGTTTTCTTTTTTTTTTTCTTTTTTCCTGAAATAAAATTAATACTTTAATTCGACATTGTGCCCTTAGGCCATATACAGAGCTGGATTTACACAAACAAAATAACTCTTGGCTTTCGTTCGTGAGCCAGCGTTCTGGAGCGAGTGAGGTGTTTTTGTTTTCGGGTTGAATGAAGGAAACAAGCAGCGTTCCCCTCGGTCTAGCTAATCCCAGTTTTACATAAATTAAATACAAGGAGGAAAAAGAGTAGACGCGTGAAACAAAGAGAAAACGACTACCAAAAAAACAAAAAGAGCAGTTCAAAAGTTTCTGTGGGACGGCTCAGAAACAAAGTTTGTACACATATTTCTGTCAAAAAAAAATTTCTGGTTAATTATGAACAGAGAGAATAGCAGCTCATCCATAAAATTGGAGTTGATTGTTCGGGTTTTTTGTGTGTCACTTTTCACTCCAGAGTCCCCAAACCCTGCCGAGTTTTCTCCCAGCTCTGCCAAACTGAGAGCTTACTGAGCTAATCTGAAGGAAATGTTGTGTTCCTCAAACCACAGCAGTTTAATTTGGTTTCATTTTACAGCTTCTATGACCCAACACAGCAGAGACACACACACATGGACGGACATTTTATATTTCAATCTGTTGACACGAAGGAAGAAAAAATCCAAGCTCAGCTCCTGAATTGTAAATAGGAAGAGTGTTTGATATATGGAGAAGAGGGTTGAGTGTGTAATCAAGAAAAGAGGGAAAGAAAATGAGGAAATGAGTAAGACAAATGTTAAAGAATTGGAGTTTACACACATAAATTAGATTCAGAACGTTTTCTCTAGATGCTCAGGCGGATTACGCTCGCTTTTGAGGCTGAATATGATGCAACATATTAAGTTACTTTACTCAGGTTTTAAAGTGTGGGTGACATGATGTTGGAACTATGCATCTTTAGAAAGAGGAGCTACTCTGCTTTGATTTTTTGTACACAGATGCTTCGAATAATTAGTATATAAAAGTAGTTTTTAATAAAATAGTTCTCTGCAGTGCGTCGCATTTTTCGTATGGAGAAAGGAAGGGTCAAACGCTGTCGCATTTTATGACGCAATCGCCAGAACGCACCTTGTAAATAACATTATTATATAAACCGAGGAATTATGCAATTTAAGTGAAGATTTGAGCAATTTGTCTTCAGTTTGGGAAGCCAAAGTTAGTTTGAGTGATGAACAAGAAACAGCTGGTTCTAATGTAGGTCTGCACCCGTATTTATTTGAGTCTTACTGTTCAGAAGCGAGTGGGGCTCCAAGGGGGGCAGCTTTGTTTTGTCCATTCTTGACAAAGTTTTTCATCTTTTGGGAAAGTGAAAAGGCTCACTTGTTCACTGGCGATATTAGAACACCCAAATACGACACAACGTACCGGCATTTTTCAAGTTATACAAAAGAAAATAGGCAATCTTGAACACAATGACACTGCGTGCCAATAGCAGCCTGCAGGCTCAAATTCTAGTCCCTACGTCACAGACGTCGCATGCGTAAGTACCCGGATGTCCCGTGACGAAACATGGCGCCAATTTCAAAATCACTTTTGAAACAAAATTTCAATGATTTATAATTTTGCTTGTAAAAACCAACATAGTTGAATGATACAACATATCAGTGCTGGGCAACGCTAATCCAAAAATTAGTTCTGCTATTTATTTTTTTTAATTTTTTTATTAATTTTTACATTTTTGTGGCACTAGTGGCCTTTATTGGAGAGAGGGAGAAGGTGAAATGGAGGAGAGGGGGGGAGACACCACAGAAATAGCTCGCCGGGTCTGGGACGCGAACCCGCGAGCCTGTGGAGAGGCGAAAGCCCCAAGCATATGTGCCCCGCACTTATCTCACTACGCCACAGTGGGGCACAGTTCCGCTATTTATAAAGCACTTATTAATTTATTTAGGTCCGCAATTTCAAAAGCACTTATGTATTAGCAATGCTAGCAGACGCTAATGCTAACACGCTAACCGCCATTTTGAACAGGGCAAATGACAAACTACTTTTTTTAATCCAGCAGATTTGACAATTTGAACCGGTTAAGCTCAGCAAAACCTTGTGCTATAAAGTCACTGACTTTATAGCACAATATATATTTCTTAGCTGACTTTAAGTCAGCTAAGAAATATATTTTTTCTCAGCAAAGATATAATTGTTTTACCGTGTTTTCTTGGAAAGTCCTTAGCTTCTGTGGCCGTCGCGGCCGCCATTTTGAAGAGGGCAAATGGCAAACTACTTTTTTAAATCCAGACGCGTCGCGTAGGCCGCTGAGAAACATCCATAAGTTCACCCTCCATGTTAAAAACTCTTCGTCTGACTCTTCGAAAACAAGCAATAAGGCTGCAGAGTAACACACTGGCTGCTAACTGCTATAGAGAGAGCGCTCTCTCTAGCCAAGAGACTGAGGGGGACGCTTTTTTGTCACGGACCACATCCGGCGCTGACAGGATATGGTCTGTTAGCAGTCGTCCGGTTGATTTAAGAGCTCGTAAATAAGTTTTTTCGTTTTTACTGATAGATAATTAGTTATTAGCGGTACTGCATTTTAAATAAAAATAGCGCAAATCCGCTTATGAATTATAAAAGTTAGTCAATCCGCTGTAAAGCTAACAAATTGTTTAGGTCCGCTGTAAGCGGATTAGCGCTTTAGCGCTCCCTAGCGGTCTGGCGCCCACCTTTGCAACATATATATGTTGTGCCACTTTATGCATAGTTCTAAAATCATGTCACACACCCTTTAACCCAAAAATAAATTACGGAGCAAACACTGAACCGTACGCATCACTGTGTGTATGTGAGGTTTGTCTGGTCTGTAGTTTAGGATGTCCTGCAGAGTTGAGATCTTTCAGATTTCAGTGCCTTTGTTCAGAGTCAAACCTTTATGCTGATGATTCAATGTTACTTAATGCTCTGACTCCACTGAACTGAACTGGGATGTTTTTTTTAATTTTGGTCTGACTTTACATGCCTGAAACATTTACTGTAGATGCTGAATGTTTTTGACAACTTGCTGAATTGATCTTAACATTTTTCATAGTCGCGTGTTTCTGTCTTGCTCATTGGTGGAACGCCGATGTCTCGCTGTTATGGGATTTTCTGGTGAGTGGAGAGAGTTTTATCTACAACGAGGCGCAGAGGTGGAGCCAGGGGGTGACCTGGTTTAACAAATGAACCTTTACTTTATTTAACCAGGCAAATCCCACTGAGATCACAGATCTTTTGAGCAAGGGAGGCCTGGGCCTGAAGGCAGCCTGAACATGCATGTTTTTGGACTGTGTGGGAGGAAACCGGAGCACCCGGAGAAAACTCATGCAAACATGAGGAGAACATGAAAACTCCACACAGAAAGACCCCAAGTGCAAACATGGAATTGAACCCGTGACCTTTCTGTGGGGCAACAATGCTAACCACTAATCCACCATGCTGCCCACAGATTAACATTCGGCCATCCCAATTATTTGGAGAAGCTATTCTTTGAAGCAATATAAAAACTGGAGAGCATAGTTTCCTCAAATGATTGGAGTTGTCTGTTTATATATTAGTATATATATACATTATATATATACTAATATATATGGTGGCAGCCATCTTGGATTTTGATGTAGCAGCCCAATTTTCAAAAGGAGCCTTTCTTACACCTAGATGTTGCCACACACCAAAATGGAGGATGGGTATTTCCAATTCCCCCTCTTCGCTCTGTGACGGGGACAATAAGGTCAGAAAAGAACAGAGAGTCACCAAGACTCAATATCTATACATGAAATTAACTAATAATTGACCAGGATGCCTAATGAGTAATGTAACACTATTTATTTCAGCAGCTTTTACTGAATTCAAGGATGGAAACAGATTGAAAAGAAGGACATTTGTAAGCTGGACCAACAGAAACACGGAAATTAAATTACCAAAAGGGAGAACCGTCTACCATCCAAAAACAATGACTCGGTGATTACCTCTAATAAATAAATATATGTATGCGATTATGGTGAGTCCTGTAATCATTTCCTGGGAATGAACGACACCAAGTCAAAGTTACGGCGTGCTACACAGCGATTTCATTTCCCAGACAGTCGGGAGCTCCCTGCTTGTTGAGAACATTGAGCAGCATCACTGTCTCCTCATCTGTCCCCCAGCCAAAGATTTCCATGTCCTCATCCTCATCCTCCCCCTCGTCTTCCCTGTCGTCGCTGTCGTCTGTATTCGACTCGTACTCTGAGGCGATGCCAGACTCACGAAACCTGGCGAACTCCATGCTGCATAAAGGTTTGACTTCTCTGGACAAGAAGTTTGCTGGCGCGACGGGCACGTCTTGCCCTTTAGTCTCCGGCCAGTTAGTCTTGAATGGCGGGGAAGGCGAGGGGAGCTGAGGAAGTGGAGGCCCCGGGGGTCCTGGCAGAAAACGGAAACACTCCAGTTTGAGTAGACATTTGTCCCTACCTAGTGGGCTCCCAAGCGCCCCGTTGGAAGAAGAAAAGGCGTTGCTGGTCCCATCACCGGCGCCAAACGGAGGTAGGTTGACGTCCGACACTTGGGGTTTGGGCGTGGTCGGGTCGCAGATCACTGGAGGCACCGTGGACCGGAAGGTGATCTCCAACAAACTGTCCTGAGAGCCCACTGGAGAGAGGAGATGGGGGGTTAAAAATGGACGTTAAGAGAGCAGGTGATGAATGGACAGGACAGAAGAGAGAAGACATGAATAAATGATCTGTTATTTTATTCCACACGGATCCACTGTGGGTTGATTTCACTTCATCTGCCTTCAGCTGGGATGGCAGAAGACTAATCTATGTGACACAGATTTCTATGAATTGTGGAAAAAAACTGGGTTTTAAATTATAACAAAATAAATCAACTGAAGCTTTGATGGGGTAAGAAAGAAAAAAACATGTTTCCAAGCATTTCATCATCATCACGTCTCCTCAGTGATGAAGTGGTTGTTTATAGACGGACCTGAAGCAAAAATATGTTAAAGAAACATACCATATACATTTAAACCAAACTCAAACAGAACAAAAACCTTCTGAAAAGTTCATGTTTTTTTTCTTGATTAAGGACAGCAGAAACAAGACTCACACTTTGTGAGAGGAAAGGTTTAAATTTATTCAGATTATCGGTTCAAACTCAAAACTGGTCCAAGTACTGTAGCTAACTAAGTAGGGGCGTATTGTTTTATATACAGTTAAACCCAAATTCATTGCACTTAAAAAAAGTGAATATTCAAACACTTATTAAATACTTTTGATAAATGCTTTTTAGATCTTATGGATCTGGTCAGCTGGTCTCTCAATGCAATTGATAACATTTTCTTAATGAGCAGACAGGGAAAAGGAGAGCCCTCATGCCCTGTAGAGACATTCGCAGATGGATACACTATGGATTCCTGGGGCCAGTGGATGATGGTGTGTCTGTACATATTGTATGTCGATGATGTTGAAGACCCATACATAATTGGATTAATGATAACCGGACTTCTGCTTTTTGGTGTTGGCAGGTATCTGGCATATCAACAAACTTGAAAGACAGCGACAGCGGTTCTGGCAATTGTAAGACTGCCTGCCTTGTATGAAGGAATGTACCGAGCGGTAAGCTCTCAGACTCAGACGCTGCATGAGCTGAGCCATAAGTTGGATGCCATTTCTGAAAATTGCAGGTCATTGCAGCTCCTGGGACTCACTGGTGGGAAGGAATCGACCTTAAAGAAGACTATAAGCTCGGTCCGGTGGTGTGACCACAAAATTTGTCTGTTTGGAATCACCAGTGAGACGTACCAGCAGAACTATGAAAGCAGACATGGATATTTTAGCAGAGGCTGCCTGACCCAAAATAATTGTGTTATCTGAATTTTGCTTCCCCACTTGGCCTAGAATTGTCCAGCTATCTCAACTTCTCCTGGTTGTTTATGTGAACAAGAACCCCCCCATCGCTCTCCTCCCAAGGACACCTGTGAATTTGTGTCCGAGTTGAGCTGGCTGGTAGATGCTGTGCCATCTTTATCAGGACTATAGAACTTTCTGGCAGTCTTCGTGGGCAACTCAACCCTTGTCGCCCTCCTCATGCATAAATGTGTTATGATGTCATCAGTATGTTGCCGTTTCATGTGTTGTCATTTTTTTGTAACGTTCACACTGTGTCCCGTCTAGAATACAGTGCAAGATTTTTTTTACACCTACACTCTCCCTTGTGTTTCTTTTTCCTTATCACCTCCCCCCCCCCCCCAAAAAAATGGCTGCACCTCTTGAGGCCGGCGTCCTCAGTCACCTCCGTCTCCCCATGTCTGTTTATTTGCTTATGTTTCTCTCGGACGAGCTGTACTGAAATGTAATTTTGCTGCGCTTCGATGCATTGACAATAAAGCTGATTCTGATCTTATGACTTTTGTTATTCTCACTGTACGGACATCATTCTGAGCCTTGTATAAAAGCTGCCGAAACATCATTAACATCAGCGGAAAATCATTTCAAACAAACCGTTTCCACCTTGGTCACTTTGACCTGCGACGTGAGGAAAACGACAGCTGTAACTACCGGTAACAACATTAGGACAGATTAGCTCCATTTAAAAGTGTGGAAGTCGTGATGTGAACGTAAGCCCCAGAGCTGTGACACACGGCAGATAAGGCGCAGCTTCTGATGTGATGGACGGTGTCCTCTCGAGTTTAACACATTTCATAATCCAGACTTGGCTCAAGATGGATTCCTTTCATTTTGTTTTCATAATTTTCCAAACACTAGAGAAAAGGCAAAATGGGACTTTCGGGTTTTTCCTGCTGATTCAATATTTTTAGAGGGTTTTTATGCAGGTAAATGAGATGCAGCAATGCAAATGTACACTTTTCCTCCACCAATAATGTTCAGAGAGCATCAGTTAAACTAAAAATTCTTAAGGCTGCAAAATCCTGACAAGTTTAGAAAAAGATCATGTTCACAACACATATTTTGGGGATTACCCCAAAGTAGCTTGACTTCTAATCCAACAGAACAGCCTTTTTCTCCAAAGATGTTCTGGTGGGTTCAGGTCCAGGCTAATTGGACCGCACCAAACACGATCCTCCTATGTCACTTTTTCCTTCTAGTGCGTCCTTCTTCAGATCTTTGCTTGCTGCAACACATTTTTGTTTTAGCCTCAGCGAATAAAACAACATCATACATAACGATTCTGCAATTAAATCTGAATGTGGTGATGGTAAAAATGATGTGAAACTCAGTTAAAAAAAAATTTTTTAGGGTAGCTTAGAAGGAAGCTGTGGACAAATTGCTATTTTTTTTAAAACTGATAATTATCTTAAATTCATTCAGGCATCTTTAAACAAATGACCAAAAGGAAAAATCTGTTTTTACTTAGACACTCTGAGTTACTGTGGACTCATCCATCCATCCATCCATCCATTTTCTTCCGCTTATCCGGGGTCGGGTCGCGGGGGTAGCAGCCTAAGTAGGGAGGCCCAGACTTCCCTCTCCCCAGCCACTTGGAGCAGCTCCTCTGGGGGAATCCCAAGGCGTTCCCAGGCCAGCCGAGAAACATAGTCCCTCCAGCGTATCCTGGGTCTTCCTCTGGGTCTCCTCCCGGTGGGACATGCCCGGAACACCTCACCAGGGAGGCGTCCAGGAGGCATCCTAACCAGATGCCCGAGCCACCTCAACTGGCTCCTCTCGATGTGGAGAAGCAGCGGCTCTACTCCGAGTCCCTCCCGGATGACTGAGCTTCTCACCCTATCTCTAAGGGAGAGTCCAGCCACCCTGCGGAGAAAACTCATTTCAGCCGCTTGTATCCGAGATCTTGTTCTTTCGGTCATAACCCAAAGCTCATGACCATAGATGAGGGTGGGAACGTAGATCGATCGGTAAATTGAGAGCTTTGCCTTTTGACTCAGCTCTCTCTTCACCACGACAGACCGGTACAGCGCCCGCTTCACTGCGGACGCTGCACCTATCCGCCTATCGATCTCACGCTCCAGTTTTCCCTCATTCGTGAACAAGATCCCGAGATACTTAAACTCCTCCACTTGGGGCAGGACCTCCTCCCCGACCCGGAGAGGGCATGCTACCCTTTTCCGGCTCAAGACCATGGCCTCGGATTTGGAGGAACTGATCCTCATCCCGGCCGCATCACACTCGGCTGCAAACCGCTCCAGTGAAAGTTGTAAATCACGAACTGATGAAGCCAGTAGGACCACATCATCTGCAAAAAACAGAGAAGCGATTCTAAGGTCACCAAAACGGATCCTCTCAACACCTTGGCTGCGCCTAGAAATTCTGTCCATAAAAGTTATGAACAGAATCGGTGACAAAGGGCAACCTTGGCGGAGTCCAACTCTCACCGGAAACGAGCCTGACTTACTGCCGGCAATGCGGACCAAGCTCTGACACCGGTCGTACAGGGACCTAACAGCCCTTATCAAAGGGCCTGGTACCCCATACTCCCGGAGTACCCCCCACAGAACCCCCCGAGGGACGCGGTCGAATGCCTTCTCCAAGTCCACAAAGCACATGTAAACTGGTTGGGCAAACTCCCACGCACCCTCCAGGACCCTGCTGAGGGTGTAGAGCTGGTCCAGTGTTCCACGACCAGGACGAAAACCACACTGCTCCTCCTGAATCCGAGGTTCGACTATCCGACGGACCCTCCTCTCCAGAACCCCTGAATAGACCTTACCAGGGAGGCTTAAGAGTGTGATCCCCCTATAGTTGGAACACACCCTACGGTCCCCCTTTTTAAATAGGGGAACCACCACCCCAGTCTGCCAATCCAAGGGAACTGCCCCCGATGTCCACGCGATATTGCAGAGTCGCGTAAGCCAACACAACCCTACAACATCCAGAGCCCTAAGGAACTCCGGGCGAATCTCATCCACCCCCGGAGCCTTGCCACCGCGGAGCTTTTTAACCACCTCGGCGACCTCAGCACCAGAGATCGGAGAACCCGACCCAAAGTCCCCAGGCTCTGCTTCCTCAGTGGAAGACGTGCCAGTAGGATTGAGGAGGTCTTCGAAGTATTCCGCCCACCGACTCACAACATCCCGAGTTGAGGTCAGCAGCACGCCACCTCCACCATAAATGGTGTTGGTCTCGTACCTCTTTCCCCCCCTGAGACGCCGGATGGTGGACCAGAATCGCCTCGAAGCCGTACGGAAGTCATTCTCCATGGCCTCTCCGAACTCCTCCCACGCCCGAGTTTTTGCCTCAGCAACCACCCGAGCCGCATGCCGCTTGGACTGCCGGTACCTATCAGCTGCTTCCGGGGTCCCACAAGCCAAAAAGGCCCAATAGGACTCCTTCTTCAGCCTGACAGCATCCCTCACTGCCGGTGTCCACCACCGGGTTCGAGGGTTGCCACCACGACAGGCACCAACAACCTTGCGGCCACAGCTCCGATAAGCTGCCTCGACAATAGAGGCGCGGAACACGGCCCACTCGGACTCCATGTCCCCCGCCTCCCTTGGAACGTGTTCAAAGCTCTCCCGGAGGTGGGAGTTAAAGCTCCGTCTTACGGGAGACTCTGCCAGACGTTCCCAGCAGACCCTCACAATACGTTTGGGTCTGCCAGGTCTGACCGGCATCCTCCCCCACCATCGGAGCCAACTCACCACCAGGTAGTGGTCAGTTGACAGCTCCGCCCCTCTCCTCACCCGAGTGTCCAAGACATGCGGCCGCAGATCAGATGAGACGACAACAAAGTCGATCATCGAACTGCGACCTAGGGTGTCCTGGTGCCAAGAGCACATATGGACACCCTTATGCTTAAACATGGTGTTCGTTATGGACAATCCACTCTGGTTCAGATCAGGGGGGCCGTTCCTCCCAACCACACCCCTCCAGGTCTCACTGTCATTGCCCACGTGAGCGTTGAAGTCCCCCAGTAGAACAAGGGAGTCCCCAGGAGGCGCACTCTCCAATACCCCCTCCAAGGACTCCAAAAAGGGTGGGTAGTCTGAGCTGCCGTTTGGTGCATAGGCACAAACAACAGTCAGAGCCCGTCCCCCCACACGTAGGCGAAGGGAGGCTACCCTCTCGTTCACCGGGGTGAACCCCAACGTACAGGCACCAAGATGGGGGGCAACCAGTATGCCCACTCCTGCTCGGCGCCTCTCACCAGGGGCAACTCCAGAGTGGAAGAGTGTCCAACCCCTCTCAAGGAAACTGGTTCCAGAGCCAGAGCCATGCGTTGAGGTGAGTCCGACTATTTCTAGTCGGAACCTCTCAACCTCACACACTAGCTCAGGCTCCTTCCCCACCAGAGAGGTGACATTCCATGTCCCAATGGCCAGCTTCTGTAGCCGAGGATCAGACCGCCAGGGTCCCCGCCCTCGGCCACCACCCATCTCACATTGCACCCGACCCCTTTGGCCCCTCCCACAGGTGGTGAGCCCATGGGAAGG
>JBBPBX010008280.1:27710-42091 GCA_038048925.1 Garcialebias charrua | reverse complement strand
TATATATCATTATACATTTTTTTAATGTTTGCAGATTAAATTAAAGATGGGTTTCCTGCAGGGTGACATTTGGAGGGCAGGCGGGGATGTGATGGAGCTGAGAAGATTTTCTGTCTGAAGAGCTGACTTAAAAAAATGTACGAAGCTCTGAGCAGAAGGGGTTAGGGACAAACGGCTTCAGGACGCGAGCGGAGGCTGATAATGCTGAGGGGCTGATTTGAAAACACAATTAATTTGCTCACATTGGTCATCAAATGCTCTAAAGATATTCCATTATGTTTAACAGTCAACCTGCTGTCTGCAGGTAATTATGTCTACTCCTTCATGTCTTCTGGATGTTTCTTCCTTCATTATAAACAGACATGCTAGGCTTGTTGTGTGCAGACTGACACACTGAATCTTTCCAATATAATCCCATTGAGCCTAAGCTAACCTCTCAAGTTCAAGACATTGTTCAGTCTGGGTGTTGGTCAAAGTGTACCTCCGTCAAATTGCACCCCCACTTCATACCCTCAGTTTTACATTTTGCTTCCAACCTGTACCATTTCATACGCAGCGGTTGATGTTTTGTATCAATTAGGTACAAAATTGTCAGCGCTTTTGAACCTTCACATTTAAACAATCACCATTTCTCACCCATGCCCTTTGACCACATACACGTGCACAAACCTGAAATGCGCTACACAAATACCTTCCACTGTTATAATCAAGGGCACTTACTGTACTAAGTTTTAAACTGTGTTTTGGGGAAAATAAAGGGACTATTTTCATTGCGCAGTGATAATACAGACAGGTAACTTATTTTCATACTCAATAAACAAGAATATATTCATTCATTCAACCTTTACTTATACAGGTTAGTCCCATTGAGCATCAGGGAATCATTTATAAGAGAGACCGGAAAATGATACGATGATCAAAGCTGCAAAAGTACAACTTGTCAAGAGTGACAAACTGACATGTAGTGATTCAGTTTACTGTTTCCAGATGGGGTAGGCTAAAGCAGAACTTGAATTTTTCCTTCATTACCTCTGGTGAAAGATCGATAACAGGAAATTGGACTAAATTACATTGGAAATGTTCAGTTTACAAACTTGCACAAATTTGGATTCATCACCATGCAACAAGTTGCATATAGTGATTATTTAGGGGCGGATTTCTAAAGAGTAATGCTCTCATGTTGTCAAGAGTTTCTTTCAAGGAGTTCCCCAGGGTTCTATGCTCGGGACAGTATGATTATTTCTATAAATGTGCCCCTTGGACCCCCTACTTAAAAAAAATATATATATATTTTTTTCATTGAACAGTTCTGATCTACCGAAGTTTAGTTTTCCCTTAAACCACTGTTTCATTGTCTTTCGGAGATTAAATTATAGGTTTAAATGTCCTCAATTTTATAGACGGTACAGAAGAAACAGGGCTTTTGTAGAAGTGGCCTCTAAATTATAGACCCAACTAAACTGCTTGTTAGCCAAGCTACAACAAGAGCTGTTTTTAAATCTCATCCTAAAACTCATTCATTCATTCCCTTTCAAATATGTTATGTTACATGCAATTTATTAATATTCAATATTTTAAAGTTTTTTTTTCTTCTTCTGGTTACTTTAAAGAAGCTGCACAGCTGTTGTCTTAAGTGTGCTTTCTGAAGTATCTGCACGTTTAACAGACGAGCTGGATTTCTGGAGATTTTGCTGCTGAATTAATTTACCCGTTCACTTGTTGCTGCAGGAGTTGACACTCCCGCTGAGACAAAGTGCTGCCAAGTTGATTCAAGGTTAACGATCATACTACTGCTTTTAAATTTTTATACAACTATGTTTCTCATTAAAAAAAGAGTGCCTCATACAAGTTTATATGTTTCTCTGCAGTTCTACCTTCAGTAGATTCCTTGTATGCATTTTTCTCAAGATGTTCACAGTATGAGTGATAACACCTCCATATGGTGTGCATGTGCTCTGACTCACTGGAATTTGGTCCAGCCATCTTGGTTTCCAGCTCCTGGATCTGTTTAACCAGCAGGGAGATGTGCTGCAGCAGGTCTTTGTTCTGCAGCAGCAGCTGATGGACTCGAGCCTGGGCCTCCAGCCGAGCCGTGGCCTCGGCACTCAGCTGGTCCTTCAGCAGGTGGACCTGCAGCAGGACGGGCCAGGAGGGAGGACAGACACAACAGGAAAACATGCACAGAGCTCATTAGTAAATCTGACAAACCTTTGTTACAAAAAAAACTTTAAATATATATATATATATTTTTTAAGTCACCATAATATGAAGATCGGGGCCAAACCAAACTGATGACTTTTAAAAATACAAAAACTACAAGTTCATGTCTGAAAAATTATAATAACACAAATTAATTGAAATGTAATTAAGAAGAAACAGACATAAACATATTTATTATCTACTGCCATGAAACACTGTAAACCCAAATTAGTAATCATTACTAAAGCAGAATGTGGAAAGCGATTGCGAGGGGATCTCCAGTTTTTACAAAATCAAAAACAAAACAAATCAAGCTCTGTTTACATAAAGTCTTGTGTCCAAGATAATCTTGTACTAAAAAACTCAAGTTTTTAAAACCATTGTTTACGAGTAATTAACTCAACCATTAATCATATATATCAGTAATCATTACCCATGATGATCAGTATTTGTTTCTCATGTTTATCAGTATTCATTTCTCATCTTTTTTAGTTAGAAATACTAAATGTAAATAATAATAATAATAATAATAATAATAATAAATTAGATTTTTTTAACATTACACAATAATTGTCTGTATACTACCTGTTGTTTCTTACACAAAAAATGACAATTTAATTTATTTTTCACAAATTTATTGCAAAAATAGTGGAATAGTAACATTTTAAACATGTAAATCTGAGTACACATTTCACCATGTTCAAGAGTTTAAACTTTAGTACAAAACTAAATCTGAGTAAAGTGCTAAGTCAATACAATTCTGCATTTAAGCCTTTACAAAAATGGATTTTCAAACGTTTTACCAAATTAACCATTTTACTTTGATATGATCTGGGGTACCCTTTATAATTTACATAATTAATCTGGTCAAAAGACTAACATGGAACCCTTCAATGGCTTCGACAGGTAAATTGTCTTTTTTTTTAAAGTGTCCATACAGTTCTTTTATTTGGAAGCCTTAATGATAAAAAAATAAACATAAAAAAATAAAAATAATAATTTAAAAAAATAAAAATAATTTTTTCAACAAAAAAAATTTAACTAGCATGGTGGCACTAACAATTGTTTAAAACAAGTAATGCTGAACAGGAAAGTTTCAGTGTAACAGTTACATTACAACACTTGTTCACATTATGTTTGTATTTGAAAGACGGCTACAAACTAAACTTCAGCAGTAAAACAATAAACTTCTAGCTGCTAAATAGGATTTTTTTCCCCATCTAACCAAAAGTAGAGCACCTGCAGCATTTTTACACAAGTTGAATTTTCTGTTTGAATTCTCAGCTTCAACTCAATACTTCCCAAATGAGGGGGGGGGATACAGTACCTGTTGAATGAACAGGAGTGTATTTCTGATTTTCTTTGGGTAGTTTACATGGAGTTCATATGTGAGCCCAAAAAGGAGACTCACAGCTTCTGGCAAGGTCATGAGCTTTTCCACAAAAATGTCGCCCTCATTGATGATTTTCAGGCTCGCCGGGTGAAGATCTGATGTTAGGGGGGAGACACCTTCAGGATTCAGCAACAAGGTCCCAACGTCCATTTGGCCAAAGAACTCATCACCATCCTAAAGATAAACAAAAAATAATTGCCATAAATAAAACCATTAGGGAATAAAATTGCTGAACTACAACAGACCACCATGACAGAACAGGCATTGTATCAAATACAGTTTATGCTAACATAATGATAACTACTGTTTGGTCAAGCATTTTGAAATTTTCTAACAATGAACATTGTAAAATCAGTATTGGTCTAAGGACTTTCTTTCTTCACATTTCATCTGGTTAGGATGCCTCCTGAACGCCTCCCTGGTGAGGTGTTCCGGGCATGTCCCACCGAGAGGAGGCCCAGAGGAAGACCCAGGACACGCTGGAGGGACTATGTTTCTCGGCTGGCCTGGGAACGCCTTGGGATTCCCCCAGAGGAGCTGCTTCAAGTGGCTGGGGAGAGGGAAGTCTGGGCCTCCCTACTTAGGCTGCTACCCCCGCGACCCGACCCCGGATAAGCGGACGAAAATGGATGGATGGTCTAAGGACTATTTGAGAGATCTTCTTGGTCATTTTGTGACTATTTGACTGAAATGGGAAAACTTCTAAATTGGTTGTTTTTATATAATGATATTATTTAATATGGGACCATCACAGTCGTCACTGCACATAAACACAGGGTTAGTCAGGGTGTGATCATGAAGGACAGAATAAGATTCCAGCAGCAGGTCTTTTTCCACAATCCTTCAGAATTCCATACAAATTTAAAAAAATTAAAAGAAAGAAAGAAATTAGTGTGTTGTTCAACTGGAGAATGACCATCAGAATAATATGTGTACCTGCTTATTAGTGAAGAATGCAGGCCAGCGTTTCATCAGAAGGCTTAGTGGTGATGTCTCCACAACGTCATCCCTCAAAATGTTAGGTCCACATTTTGTTTTGTCTTCTATTTGGCGCACAAATCCACTATGGCGGTTAGACAAAAAAAAGAAAGAAAGAAATTAGTGTGCTGTACAACTGGACAATGACCATCAGAATAATATGTGTACCTGCTTATTAGTGGAGTGCAGGCCAGCGTTTCATCAGAAAGTGTGGTGATGTCTCCACAACGTCATCCCTGCAAGAAGTACTTTTTGTAAACAAATCTTTATATATTGTAAAAAATAAACAATAAAAAACACACTCACTGCAAACTATTTACATTTTGGCCTCCTCTGCTTCCTCCTCTCCTACCTCCTCTCCTGCTGTTCTCTCACATCTCCACAGCTTCGTCTCCACAGCTAGAAGTATTATCACTGGAATCCTTCTGTTGATCCCTTCTAGGTAGACACTCCGTGTCTGAACCAGTTTGCCTGAAGTGAAAAAGAAAAATATTGATTATGTTGAAGACAGACAGACAGACACAAAAGAAAGAAATACATGTCAGGGCGCTCGTAAGTCAGGGACTACCTGTACAGAAATAAACGGGACGGGACAGACGAATGACGAAAACTCTTACTTCTTTATTCTATAACAGCAGTATAAAATAGCAGTATAAAATAGTTTTCACTTACTGCTCAAGTAATGCATCATCTTCCCCCATCGATAAAAGCAGCTTAGAATCATCTCGAAGACGCCTCAGTCACTCAAGGAGTTCTTGGACATGCCCTGGTACTAACACAGAATATAAGCAAAATTCACTACATCACCAGGAATGATTGTAAGAACCAACAGCCCTTGATTTGAATGTTCCCTGTCGAAGTTTAAAAAAAATTAAAGCATGTGGTAAATTATTCTGTATGCAACAGGAAGCTAGCTAGAGCTAACAGCTAACAGCATTAGCTCTCTGTGAGGGGCAATTAGTTCTTGTTTGCTACAGGCATTAACTACCGGTACTAATTCAATCAGTCCCGAAATAACAACAAAGGATGATCAACTACAAAGTAGCTATAATTTAGGGCAAAAATGATGCAGTTGACACTCCGGTGAAACATTATAGCTATCGTTAACATGAGCAAACAAAAACGTTTTTACCAGCAAGTACAATAAAAACGGAATCAAATTTGAGCACTTAACATGTGTCAATAAACTGTTACATCAACCAGACTGACCTGATTTCAGCACTTCGTCACTGTAATGAGATTTTGCAGCAAACAGTCAGGAGAAACATGGCCTCACGGTTCTTCATTTTTTTCCTTCTTCTTTGTTCACCACACCAGGCAGGTGACGTGTTCACTGACAAGCCCCGCCCCAAACCAGTAAAAACATGTAAATGAGAGGTGTCGCCACTCAGAGCCATTAGTAAAGAAGCAACTCATTTTGAGCTAGTATGCAATTCACATATTGTTTAGTAATGGTCCCGCCTTTTACAAAACAACAAAAAGATTAGTAATAATAGCTTGACTTATTATGTAAATGAAAATTTGGGGTTACAGTGAAGGCAGGGAATAGCACAATCCCACGTGACCGTTTATGCTTGTGTTATCAAAATATATTGTGAACTACTGGATGAAGTTTGATGAAAGTCTCTGAAAGTAATAACTGGATGTATGTCTACAATAACTTTTGGAATCAACTCAATTTAAAAATTGTTGTTACAGTCATTTAAACCCAACAAACACAAAAATTGCTTTAACTTAGCCATTTTTATAGAGGTAAAATTTGGAAAATTGCTGAGACTGAGCCCCAAAACATATTTTGAATTTGTCACTTTATGTACAAAGTAAGATATTTGCTTAAATTTTAAAAAACAACTCAACTCTGTCTGCCTGTTAACAAAATATCCCACAAACAACTGGATGGATGCAAATGAAACTCTCTGAAAATAGTCATTAGATGCACCTACAACTGATTAATTTTCTGAATCAACCAGAATCAAGACTCACTTCTAAGACGATTAACTTTCAACCCCAAATGTCACAAAACTGTGACAGTCTAACTTTTAGTTCCTGCCTCAGCTGATGTAAGTTCCCTTTAAGAAATGCACAGACTTTCTATAACCTGACTGCAACTTAATGTGTCGCCTTTTTCTTTGAACCATGCAGCCTTCCTGCAAAACATCACAACAGCAATTTTACAAAGTACACAAGTCTGAATTGCTGCAGTCATTTTAACAAACAGGCACATGAATGCAAGCAACTGCTCAGAGGAATTCAGCCGATTGTAGCGCTAATTTAAATGAAAAACACGTCAAGTTTCCTACATGATAGCTTTTCTACCGTAACCAAGTGCTCCATCAGCTGGAAGTGTTTCGTTCGCAGGGGTTGAGTCAAATAAATGGGGAGAAAACTGAATCTGCAGCTTCAGCTCTTTGACACAGAACAAACAGCATCGAGAAGCAGTGCAGGAGACAGCCAGCCTTGAAGAAGTGAAAAATAATACTACCCGGTACTTTAATGTCCACAATTGTACTTTTTACTGCTCAGGGTGGTGACAAACAGAGAAGTGATCTTTGCAGCTGTTTCCAGACACTACCGGTGTAAATCCTACATCCACAGCTTTATCAACTGTAACGTCACAATGACATATTCTGTAAGAAAACTAAATCTTAACAGTGAGAGGGGCGATTTGTTTCAATATATCTCTCAAAAACAGCAAGCGATGCGTGCCGTAACCCTGAACAATACAGCGCTAATGCTTTAACAGATTAATGAGGCTCATTTCAGTGATTTCCTGTGGCTGCTGAGCCGTTTTCAGACGACAGAACTCCAGCACAGCAGAGATCGTACACCTTAATCCACACGCTGGCTTTTTATGGCACAATTATATCAAAGCTTTGTATTGAAGCAGCTGTGTTGTACCGCCTACGTGTGAATGCATTCTTTTAGTTGAGAGAAACCAAATACAAAACCATAAAAATTAAATCTTGCTCACGTTCACCCCCGTAATTTTTGTTGCGCTGTTGTGCAAATGAAAGTTAATGACGTGCAGTTAATGAATCTTTACAACTTTATGTTCTACACCAGTTTTTACTTTTGCATACCACATGTTTTTTTTTTTTAATCCGAAGGTTATAGTTCTTTTATCCGTGCTTGGGACACGTCCAGAAGGAAAACCCAGACCTTCTTCTTTCTAGTGAAACTGCTTCACCTTGGTACCCCAAAGTACTGTATTCCCAGACCAGAAAGGATAATCTTCCAAGCGAGTTCTGGGTCTGCTACACAGTCTCTTTCCAATGGGGCATGCCCAGAAAACCTCCAAAGTGAGGTGACAAGGAATCATCCTAATCAGATGCCCAAACCACCTCAGCTGACTCCTTTTGAAGTAGAGGAGCAGTGACTCTCCTCTGAGTTCCTCCTGGGTGATGGAGCTCCTCACCTTATCTATAAGGTTGTGCTCAGCCACTGAATAAAGGAAGCTCATTTCGGCTGCTTGTAATGGTACGTCCAGACCGAACAGCGTTTCAACTTCCAAAAAGCTCGTCACGCACGCAAGTGGACGCACTTGGTGTCCAGACCTGAACGCGAAACTGCTGCGGGGTGTGTGGGAGGAGCTTACCGGTATACCGAGTCCTCACTGCACTCCGCCAGGCGAGGAGCTTTTTATTTCTGTCTCTGTAGAGCAGACTTGACTGGTCGTGAAGGACTTGTCGCGAACACACAGCTACAATGAGTTTCTCTTCCATAGTCCATGACTCCGCGGGTTTTTTCTGTGTCCCACAAACAATACGTCACATAGTTGCGCAATCGTTTCCGCGTCACATAGGGACTCTCCCCCTCTCCCCCTGACCCCCTCTCTTCTCCCCCCGACTCTCCCTGATCAACCAATCAGGGAGAGTTGAACGGCGTTTGAATGTTTGAACCGCGAAATCTTCAGCTCAATCAACGTGTGCTTTGGAGGCTGACGCGGGTTCACGTGCACGGAAAAACGCTTTCCATCACGCTCAACACGCACGTGACGTGACGCCCGACGCCAAGACGCGGCAGGAAGCGCGTCCCCCATTGACTTTGCATGTAAGCTGGACGCTCCTGCCGTTGAAACGCTGTTAGGTGTGAATGCACCATAACTGTGTCTTTGGTCATGATCCATACCTCCTGACAAGAGGGTTGGAACACAGTAAAACCAGTTATTTGAGTTTTTCCCTTTGGTTTATTTATTTGTTTACCACAAAAGACCAGAGCAACGTCCTCGTTACTTCAGACAATGCTCTGATCTGTCGATCCATCCCCTGCTCCAGTCTAGAATCACTCAAGAACAAGATCTCCAGATACTTGAAGTCCTTCAATGGAGGGAAAGACTCACCCCTGACCTGGAAAGAACATGTCACCTTTTAACGACTGAGAACCACAGCCTTGGACTTAGAGGTTGACTCTCATCCCAGATGCCTCACACACAACTGTGAAGCATCCAAGTTCCCGCTGAAGGTCATGGACTGAAGACGCCAACAGAACCACATTATCTACGAAAAGCAGAGATCCCGAGGTTCCCAAACTAGACACACACCTTAAGATCCTGTCCATGAATACAACAAACAGGACCAGAGACGAAGGGCAGACCAGACGAAACCAGGACCACCACCCTGGTCTGCCACTCCAAATATGTTGGTCTTGGTTTCCCATATGACACTGAAGTGGCTAATCAACTATTGCAGTCCTATCCAGAGCCTTCAGCGTGTCAAAGGGAACCTTGTCCACCCCTGGCGTCCAGCCACAGGGGAGCTTAACTTCCTGTGATGTACCGGTACTTTGTTTCCTCATAGCTCTTCAGATTCTGTCTCCTCAAAGATGAACATGGTGACCAGATTAAAAAGATCAAAGTATTTTGTCTACTGTTCAACAATAACCCCAGTCTGGGTGAGCAGCTTGGAACAAACCAGGCCCAGTCTGATACGGGGCTCACTTGTCAGAACCTCTTCGAGGCCAACTGAAAGTCCTTTGTGGCCTCTCTGAACTCCTTCCATTTTAATTGTGTAGTAGACACGGGTACGGTCAGATTTACTGAACCGTACGGTCCACCAGAATGTAAGATGAGCAGGATGTTATCCTGATACAATCTTAATTAAATCACGGGTTCTCTTCTTTTTCAGGATTAAACAAATAATTGTGCGATCAGATAAGAGATGTAATTGACATGAAACGTTAATTATAGTTGACCCACCAGGAGATGGAATCCTTTATTAACAAATCATAAATTTACATCATAACATGTACATTGATTTGAGTGATCAGATTCCTATAATTTAAACGTCAGCACAAATGAAATTGGGGACAACAGAGTAAAGTAATTAGATGGTAGTTTTACTTATATCTGAAGGTTCTTTAGCTTAGTTACTGGCAAAGATAAAAAAATAGAGTGAGGAGGAAGGAAAGAGTAGGGGAATTATCTTGAAATGAGTTTCAACCAGAAACATGGCACACTCTTCGGCCAACGTCAACTGGACACCGCCCCCCTAACGGAACATCAACTTTTTACCTTGAGAAGATTCTCTGTCCAAGCTCCGGTACAGTGTTAATTTTGTTGACTAATTATTTTTGTTATAATTTTCGTCAACGAACCTTTATTTCATGACAGGAACAACACAGTAACTAAATAAAGACAACGTGATAGGATAAAAACTGTGACGAAATGAATTGATACTTTCGTCAACGAATAAAAACGAGACGAAAAAATTGACTGGCACGAAATCCAATCAAAACTGTTTTCGTTTGGCGGAAGGTAGGGCCAAATTACAGAGGGAGCCAATCAGAATGACTTTAGCCCAAGCAAATAGGCGGGACAACTAGTTAGCCGTCCAATCAGTGCTAAGCTGTAGCTGCGCAGCCAGCCAGCAGTGCACTGCTCACTGACAAATTTAATGTAAACCCAGAAGAACGGGATTACCTAAGCATATTTTTCCTCACTTCAATTAGTAATTAGAAAATGTCAGGTTTAGGGAGAAAGAGGAGAACAGATGTATGGTCTCATTTTGCGTTTGACGTCGCTAAAAACAAGACGACGTGTAAACCGTGCGGGACGTCGATGTCGGGTAAAAATACAACTAATCTCAAACGACATCTGCAGACGAGTCACCCGGA
The DNA here is from genome assembly GCA_038048925.1 of Garcialebias charrua. Lineage (NCBI taxonomy): Eukaryota > Metazoa > Chordata > Actinopteri > Cyprinodontiformes > Rivulidae > Garcialebias > Garcialebias charrua. The sequence continues at coordinate 31,410 of JBBPBX010008280.1, read as the reverse complement.
TCTCCATGCAAAGGTAAGCATTTAGGCAAACATTACTTCATTAAATAATGTCGTGTTTTTACTGCGAAAATAACTAGTTTTCTGTTAATGTTAGAGACAAAAAGATAGCAGTTAAAAACAACAAAAATAACATAAATCAACGGATTCAACTGCTTGTAGTTTTAAGTTTTGTTTTCGTACCAATTGTTATCAGGTTTTAGTTAAGGCTGACGTTATGTGGATAGCATGTGTGCATGTTTAACTAAAGGTATTTACAGTAATGTTTGTAAAAAAATGTTTTCCCAAAGCACTGAAGATTGGGGCTTAAGAGGTTTAGAAATAAAATGAGTTATTCTCTAGCAGATCATTTAAAACTATCAAATAAGAAGTTGATACAAGGAATACATTTTTTTCTTATATTACTTCTATTCACTTTGCAGCTGCAGAAATCTTCTGATGAGAAAAGTAGGCCACAGAATGCAAAGAATGTGACAATCCAGCAAAATATATCATCTGCTCTTCTCAGCTCTTCAAAGTACAAAAGTGACTCAAAAGACCAACTGATGAAAGAAGAAGCTATAGCTAAATGGATTGGGTGTACAGGATTACCAGTTACCACTGTTGAAGATGAGGACTTTGTTCTTATGATGGAAAGAATAGATGGGAAGCTGACTGTTCCAAAGAAAACAAAAATAAGCAATCTAATAGACAAGTATTATCAAGGTGAAGTTGACAAATTTAAAAAACGATTGTCTGCTGCCCGGAGGGTGTCTGTTGGCATTGACCTGTGGACAAAAAAAGGTCTGACTGCATCATTCCTTGCTATAAGTTTGTGCTACTTTTGTGTTGAACAAAGTAAACCAGAACACATATTATTGGCCCTTGAACAAGTAGCCCACCCACACACTGCACAGTCTATCAAATCCTGTGTGGATAAATGTATGCAAGAATGGGGAATACCAAATGAGAAAATCATCACAGTAATAACCGACAACGGGAGTAACATGGTGGCAGCATTTAGAAACACCCCACCAGAGGGAGAAGAAACTGCCTCTGACGATACAGAAACAGAAGACTACCCATCGATGGAAAGTGACTCTGACCCTGAAACTGATGACTTGAGGCGAGTAATTTCCATTTAAAACATCTAAATGTATAAAAACAAAAAACATGTAACATATATACATATGCATATTTTTATGTTCTTAGGTATCAACTTAGTCGACTTAATTGACTGTAGATTTAGTCGACTAAATGTTTTCATTGATTTGTCAACTAAAATTAAGACTAAAACAAAAAAAAACTTCTGATGACTAAGTAATGACTAAAACTAAATGATGTTTTAGTCACATGACTAAGACTAAAACTAAATTAAAAATAGCTGTCAAAATTAACACTGCTCCGGTAAGTGGGTAAGAATCGTCTGTCCAGCTACGTTCAACAGGTCTCCCTGCGTGTTCCTTTACAGCGGTTCCAACGTCCGTTTCAAGTTGGGCCGAGGTAGCGGCTCTTGTTTTGGTTTGGTTTTAAAGATAAAATATTCCAGAAACAGGAAAATTCATTAAGAACTTAGAGTTTTAAGCTCAAATTGGATTTATAGCAGGCATGCCATAAATCCTCAGCTGATGAGACTAGGTCTTTGGCTCGTGACCAGACGTCCATCAGCAAAGAGAGAAAGTCAGTAAATCTCAGCTTTCTCGCAGAACTGAGCAGTTCGAGGAAGTGAAGTCTTTATAAAGGGAGCTTGACATCAGAGCGTTCGCTCACTTCCATTGGTTAGCAACCAGGACTAGGAGTGGTTTAGTGGAAGGTCAAGGGGTTTATTATAAGTCAAAGAAGTGACGGTTGTTTAGAAAGAGGGAGATTGTTTTAGAAGGGAACAGAATACAGGCGCCAGCTTTATGATTAACTGATTAAACTGTCTCAACATTTCTAAACAAATACTAAATGATCACATTGACATAACCTTCAACTTAGACAGTCTTTAACTATCAACATATTGAAGAAAAACAATGATCATAAAATGACAGAAGGTTATTCTGTTGATACATTTGAATTAGAGCAAATTAAAGTCTCTTGGTGATTTGTGTCTTTGATTCAAATTAATGTAATAAACAGTGTTCACTGTCTTCTTCTTGAAAGTTTCAAGAAAAGGTGTTTCACTGAGAGTTTTCAGAGACCAAGGTGTATCACTAAAATTGTTTATGCTTCTGCAACCACAGAAGCCTCAACCACGTGGTTCTTTTTAACATGGAGTAACATGACCGGTTTTCATTTGTATTATTATAATTTGTATTACTTTGGCACAGCGGGTGTGCAGAAACGATAAGTATTTTTTTGTACAAATAAATAACTAAATAATGAACAGGGCCTGTCACAACTGTTCTGCATTCATCAACATTTACTGACGTAGAGAAAGTTTGGACTTTGATTCTGTCGAGTTTGCGTAGCAGGAGGGATCGACTGATCTGCCACAAAGCGTTTTAACGGCATGGTATTTAAATCAAAGCGGTGTCAAGTTAATGTCATCACATCAACTGAGTGCTTTTACAGCCAGAATTGAACCGATCAATCTGTGATAATCCAGCGGGGACCATCAAAGACTAATCATCTCTCCAACACAGGAGGACACAGATGTGCACAGGAAGTCTGACCAGCTCAGCCTTTGTTTTAAAGCTGCTCAAAATTTCTGACCAGGTGACAGTATTTTTTGAAAATACATAAATAAATAAATAGATTACCGGTATCTGTTAAAAAGCAAAATTTCATAAAGCTCAAAAAATCAATGCATGCCTACATTTTCTTTGTGCAAAAGTAAAAATAAAAATAAATAAAAAACACTAATAAAAAGGTAAAATTTTAGACATTTTAAGCTATAAAAATATCACATTACCATATTCTTTTTTTGCTTTTGAAATTTGTAACATAAATGACATGGCTATAAAATAAATTGTACAAAGGTGTTTAATTAAAAACTGATTTTTTTTTTTACTGAACGTGCAGGTTTTAGTTTGATTTCTGAACGCTCCAAATATCTGTTGAGGATGACTCTCAGCAAACCACATTACATTTTAGTTCAAAATCTGTCAAAGTGAATAAATTAAAACAATTTATTGCTAGCTAAAGTCGAGCTGTGGTGGCCATCTTGAATCAAGTTGACAAAATGAAAAATGTAAAACTACAAATCAAATCCATTGCCATGAAAAACAATCAATTTCTGTGAACTGAAGAAAAAAAAAGTGTCTTCTAGTTTCCTTTTTTGTGATTTCATATCTATTTGGGCCTAACAAAAGACTTTACAATTAAAATTTTATTAAACATATTTTAATTTTTAATTTCACAGCATGTCCACTGTAGTGGACAACAGGATGATTCCAGTTTGAAAATACAACAGAATTTAGAAAACGAAAAGGAGCAGATTATGGCTTTAGAATGATGTTTACGAAATAATATATTTAATTTGATCAAAAATCTAAATTCTTTGTTATTCTTGATTGTTTTCTTTTGCTTGCAATTACACTAGTTGCTTGTATTTTTAGTTGAATGATAAACAGTGAACATGTTCTGCAGTTCTTCTTTTGGATATTTTAGTGGTGATAATCCTGGAAGCATGACTTCCTTTTGGTGATAAGAGCAGAAAAAGCTAAACAGCAGAACAACTGCTTAAACCCCCAAAAATAGAAACACAGAGCTAAAAACTAAAGTAGCAAAATACTGTAAT
>JBBPBX010008280.1:0-25697 GCA_038048925.1 Garcialebias charrua | reverse complement strand
TTTTTTTTAAACTTTTAATTCAATATGTACTGGTAACATGCTCAAATACAGTAAATGTTTTTTTTTTCTCTCTAAACAGTGCCAGTAACATGGTTGAAAAAGCAAACAAACAAACAAACAAACAGTATTCTACCAGGAAGTCATTGATCACTACCCCCCAAGAGAGTTGTGTATTGGGCAGCTATGTGAGCACCTGGGTGGGATGAAGCTAAATGTTTCGGTGACATGACGCTCATTGGCCCATCAAAAAAATGAATAAAATAAAATAAAATCCATAAATTAGCCGCAGCATTGTATAAGCTGCGGTGTTCAATGCATGTGAAAAAAGTTGCAGCTTATAGTCCAGAAATTATGGTAGCTAAAAGCTAAAAGAGGTAAAACTGTAGCTAAAAGTAGTCTAAGACAAACAAAGTGCAACTATGCCAAACCAGATTTCAAACTGAACATTATTTTTGAAGATATTGAGCGGGGTGACCAAACTTTTTCTCTGAAAGGGTCAAATAAAAAATCTATCAGAGGGCTGTGGGCCAAATGCAATAATATAATAAATGAAATGCAAATAATTCTTTAAGTAAAGTACATTTATTCATTTATTTATTATACAGTTATTTAACATTCCATTCTGTATAAAGAACATCACGGAACAGGCTGTGTTGGTGGTGGGGGGTTTGTGGTTCCTCCCCCAGAGAATTTTGAACAAAGTAGACGCCATTTCCTGCATTTTGGTGTATTTTACAAAGGTTTATTACAGTAGTGGCCTGGTTAAAACCAGACCCTTGTCCTTCACTTCGCTTTGCAAAGCGAAGTGAAGGACAAGGGTCTGGTTTTAACCAGGCTATTACAGTAGATTAACATGAAAAAATATGTAAACTATGTTATTACTGAAATCTTGGACTGCAAATCAAAAAAGGCGCTCAACACAGGATCAACTGGACTTTATTTGTTGCAGAAAACGTTTCGACTTCTGTCCAGAAGTCTTTTTCAATTCTGAATGGAAGCTGTGAGAACGAGAAGAAAAAAAACAGAGTGGGGTGTTACAAACAGAGTGGGGTGGTTTATGCAGTCCAGTGCAGCGAAGTCTGCTCAGACCGTTACATCGGAGAAACGAAACAACCTATCCACAAAAGAATGTCTCAACATAGGAGAGCAACCTCCTCTGGACAAAACTCAGCTGTTCACCTTCACCTCACGGACAAGGGACACTCCTTTGAGGACCAGAATGTTCAAATTTTGGACCGAGAACACAGATGGTTTGAGAGGGGGGTAAAGGAAGCTGTGTATGTTAAGAGAGAAAAACCTTCTCTTAACAGAGGAGGAGGTCTGAGATTTCAACTGTCTAAGACCTATAACTCAGTTTTGGATTTGATTCCGAAACGTTTTACACCGGATGGGAGCAGGGATGCCTTGTCTGTAAATTAGACTAACAAAGTTCTCTGAGTAGCCTCTGTTGTTGTTTGGGAGGTGTTGTTTGTCAATTTACATACAGTTTTGTGTCTTCTAACAGAGACCTCAAGGGAACCTCCTACTGTTAGGTGTGATCTTTCAATTTACATGTATGTGTTACAAACCCCCTTTTGTTAAGCTGGAATGTGTCGTTTTGTCAATTTAAATAGAATGGGCATGTTAGTTAATTTGTGGTGTTATTTCAGTTTCCAATTTCATATGTTGGTGCGTGACTTGTAAGCCTGTATAAAACTTCTCGTTCTCACAGCTTCCATTCAGAATTGAAAAAGACTTCTGGACAGAAGTCGAAACGTTTTCTGCAACAAATAAAGTCCAGTTGATCCTGTATTGAACGCCTTTTTTGATTTCATCATGTCCTGGACGACTGAGAATCTTCACCAGCATCTTGGACTGCAAACGTTTTAATGCAACACCTCTGCAGCTCTATAGGTAAAGGGCGTTCACTTCTGGACAAATTGAGGTCACTGACTGGTCAGTCGCTGACTGGTCAGTCGTTGACTGGTCAGTTGCTGACTGGTCAGTTGCTGACTGGTCAGTTGCTGACGTGCCTACTGGACTGATTGACAGGTGGCTTGACTTGTGCAAAACAATTATAGATTTTACTGACCCGTTTGAGACTGTTGTAATTTATTCCATATTTATTCAACATTTATTCAGTATTTTGGTGAATCTAAGTTTTGAGAACTGTTTTTTTACAAAATCCTAATGATGGTTTCTTAATTTTTCAGAGATGCCGAGTTAAAATTTAGGGGTGCTCAAGAAGGGTGTGTCATGGGCACCTCCATGATGCTCATCTTTGTCAAAGGAAATGTTATTCAGCAGCAAGAAACTGCTGAGAGACAGAATGTAGTCTGTAAAAATACAATATAAATTATTAAAATAAAATAAAAAATATGCACAAATTAGTCACTCCTTCTGTGTTAAGTGTCATTACAGCAGTCATTGGGCCAACTTTCCATTTAATATTAAACTTTGAATGACTGAGTGTAAACACATTGATTCTTCAAAGGAAATTTTAATACAGTAACGAGGACAGCTTGGCAGGCCAAATCAAATGGCTTGGGGGCCCCACTTTGGGCACCCCTGAGAGGTAATATCAGTGCATTTTTGTTGCAAATGTAATTTTCAAACAAAGTTTTATATTTTGAAAAGTCTTGTCCAAAACAAAAGCCAAAGCACACTATTCTAAATCCAGCTAAAGGTTTTGAGGTGCAAATGGGTGAAGTGGCACAAAGTACGCAGAAGTGGAAAGCAAAAATGCACAAATAAAACCAAACAGGAAGTGAATGCTGAGTCTTAACAGGAACAGATGCTGGATCTTTGCACCGAACCCTCTGCCTTTATACAGTTTGAACAGAACCAGCGGCGCTTTCATCCTCGTGTAGCCTTAATGTCACAGCCCGCTGTGGTTTGCAAATTAAATCAAAGGCTCCATTTCAACTTCAAGCTGAAAGGCTAAATTCTTTCACACGCTGAATCATTTATATAAAAGAGGCAGGGGAGACAGACACCACTCGGTCACTGTGCACGTCTGCCAACGCACAAGTTAAAAAGCACACTCACATCCGTCTCTTTAGCTGCAGGGACTCCCTGCTCTGACCTAGAAGTCCTCCAGAAATCAAATGTTTCCTGTGCCTCCTCCAGTCCTAAGCAACATAACCACTTTCAAAAGTTCAAAGGAGAAAAAATCTCTAAGTCTCAACTCTGTGGAGCGGTTCAGAAGTGGCTCAGCATTAGAGAGGGCCACTTCTTAATGATTTCCTGCCATGAGAGGCAGCGCAGCTCTCGCTGATTTGATTAGGCTTAACCTTGGAGTTTGATCGTGGCCCAGCAGGCCTTCACTTTCAGCTGACTAAGAGGCGAAGGAGGCCTGAGCTAAAGAGGGTGTGATATTCCTCCGGCTGCATGCAGAGCAGGGAACATGGTAATGTTCAGCGCTAATAGTCTGAAGTGTTGACATTAACTTGTTTTCTGTCCCTTCTAACAGATTATTCATTCAACCTTTATTTAGGCAGGTTAATCTCATTGAGCCTCGGGGACTCATTTACAAGAGAGACCTGACTACAAACTAAAGAACGATGACAACAGCAACAGTAGATTTTCCTTGAACAATCAACAATAGACAATCATAAGAGAGAAATACAGATTTTTTTTAACAAGTTAAAACAGATATCAAAGTAGCAAAACAGACAGAATATAAGGTAGATATAGAAAATCAGAAACAGGAACATGTCTGCATTATGGTTGCAAATACATGTTTATCGCCACACATAGACTTTTAAACCACAGAGGGCTACAACTAAGTCAATTTCACAGATATTTACCTCAACCTGTGTGGTAGTAGTTGAGAATGACCCATAACATGTATTCTGAACACTTACAGATCGTGCAAAATCCTTGTTAAACATTTTGCCTATAACTCACTGGAATCAACGCTGTCTGTTAGCAAAATGTCTCATGACCTACTGGATAAACTGTATCAAAACTTGATGGATGCATCTCTAAAACTTATTTACTTTTCATGTCAGCCTAATTCAAGATGGCCCCCTCAGCCAACTCTCCTTAGAAAACACAAAAAATGTTATTATGCGCTTATATTTAAAGGAGAATGTGTGAAAATCGGACAAGAAGAATGGAATATTTTCAGAATGAGACGTATCGACAGGTCTTAGTCATTAAAACTCATTATGACTTCCTGTTTTCTCATTTCTGCTCAATGTGGCAACCAGAGCCATATATATAGAGAGTTCCGTCACTCTTTGATGTCGCCGACAGGCGGTCAATCGTTCCAAACAACGGCTATGGAAACCTTGTGGAGCTGCGCCCTCTGGCGGCGACGGAGCGCTACTGCAGGCAGCTTCAGACTTTAACCAGAGCCATGGAACAAATCGCCCCCTCCATGACCCACGTGACTTCCGCATTCCATTCTTACAATGGAACTCTATGGGAGTGTCGCAACTCTCACTTTATCAAAGTCAAAGTCAAAGTCAACTTTATTGTCAGATCTGCAATATGTACTGTACAGGACATACACAGGACCGAAATTGCGTTTCTCTCAGTCCCTCGGTGCAACAGTAAACATCTAAACATTGAAACACTGAAACATATAATAATAGACATAAGCATAAAATAGTAAAACTAACACTGTCCTGAGTTTTTTGCATAGTGGTATAAGAGTATGAAAATTTACACCAACTCTAAAACTAAAACATTAAACATTTAATGAACATAATACTGTCCTGAGTTTTTGCATACTAGTATAAAAAAAGAGTATAAAAAGTATAACTAAAATAAACTAAAGGTTTCTAGCATTGACATTTGCAAAGTGGCAAAGCAGCGTATGAGTTAATGTACACAGTATATGTATGAGGTAGTAGTTGATGTTGTTATAGAGACAAAAAGTGGCATATGCAGTAAGGCACATTGGGCATCCCTAAATAAGACCGTTCAGAGCACACTGTATATGTACCAGCAGTGGTGTAGATATTAGAGTAGTGTAAATGTAAACAGTAGTAATTACATGTAAGCAGTAGTAATAAAAGTAAACAGTATTAATAAATGTAAACAGAGAATGTAAACAGTATTATGATTATAGGCAGTGATGTAATACAAACATTAGTGCAAGTATGAGAAGTAGTGCAAACTGTATGAGCACATGACCGAGAGTTTAGTGAATAACCCGTTTGATGACACAGAGTCCAGTGTTAAAAACTTTGTGTTGTGTGGTAATGTGTGAGAAAGTTTTAGTGTTAAGGCAGTTCAAATGGGAGGGGGGGCAGAGCAGGCAGAGTGTTTAGCATTCTGACTGCCTGATGAACAGAGCTGTCTCTCAGTCTGCTGGTTCGAGCCTGGAGACTCCTCAGTCTCCTCCCTGATGGCAGCAGTCTGAAGCAGCTGTGTAGTGGGTGTGTGGGATCACCTGCCATGCAGTGGGCTTTCCGAGTGAGGCGTTTGCTGTGTAAGTCCTGCAGTGAGGGCAAGGAGGTGCCCACGATCTTCTCAGCTGCTCTCACAATGCGCTGGAGGCTCTTGCGGCAGGATGCAGTACATGCACCAAACCACACAGTGATGCAGCTGGTCAGGACACTTTCTATGGCACCTCTGTAGAAGGTGCTCATGATGGGGGTTGAAGCTCCAGCCCTTTTCAGCTTGCGGAGAAAGTAGAGACGCTGGTGAGCCTTCTTTGCCAGTGCTGCAGTGTTCCTGCTCCAGGACAGGTCCTTTGAGACGTGCACTCCCAGGAACTTGGTGCTGTCTACTCTCTCCACTGCGGTGCTGTTGATGGTCAGAGGGGCATGTTGGGCATCCTTCTTCCTGAAGTCCACAACAATCTCCTTTGTCTTCTCCACGTTGAGAGTGAGATTGTTGTGTCCGCACCACAAGGCCAGGCGGCTCACCTCGTTCCTGTAGTCCGTCTCATCGTTGTTGCTGATGAGACCCACCACTGTTGTGTCGTCCGCAAACTTGATGAAGTGGTTGGAGCTGTACGATGGTGTGCAGTCGTGTGTTAGCAGGGTGAATAGAAGGGGGCTCAGCACACATCCTTGTGGGGCCCCTGTGTTCAATGTGATGGTGCTAGATGTGTTACTCCCGACCCGCACTGTCTGTGGTCTCCCGGTCAGGAAGTCTAGCAGCCAGTTACACATTGAGGTGTTCAGCCCCAGACTGTCCAGTTTAAGGATGAGCTGTTGGGGGATGATGGTGTTAAATGCCGAGCTGAAGTCGATGAACAACATTCTAACATAGGAGTCCTTCGTGTCCAGATGTGTGAGAGCTGTGTGGAGGGCAGAGATTATTATAGAGCAAATTATTATAGAGCCATATTATTTATATGGCTCTGGTGGCAACCAGAGCCATATAAAGTGAGAGTTCCGACACTCTTTGATGTCGCCGATAGGCTGTCAATCGTTCCAAACAACGGCTATGGAAACCTTGTGGAGCTGCGCCCTCTGGCGGCGACGGAGCGCTACTGCAGGCAGAGTCAGACTGTTAAACAGAGCATGGAACAAATCGCCCCCTCCATGACCCACGTGACTTCCGCATTCCATTCTTACAACGGCACTCTATGGAAGTGTCGCAACTCTCACTTTATATGGCTCTGGTGGCAACTAGCCACAGGTTACCATGGTAACGTAAAGGCTTTTTGTTGTTGCGTCAGTGATGACATAATAAGAAAATGAAAATGGACACAGAGAAGAAACAAGACAAAGTGGGAAACAAAGCATGATCGGAAAAGGAACAACAGGTCGAGGACGCTCTGGAACATCTGGAGAGCACTTGAATGATGTAGGCCGCAATAAAAAGTGGTGAAAATCTTTAAAAGTTATTGAGCAATATGTGTTTCTATTGAGCAATAGGTGCTTTTTTAAATTGTGGTGTTCACATGATTTTATTATTTTAGTTGTGGAAGAAGCTTTGTTTAGCGCACAAATTTCCCCTCGGGGACATACATCTATCTATTCATGAAAACTATGGTAAACATCTTTGTGTTTTAAATAATTACGTTATTTACTTGTGAATTGTTTTAATTAAGAGGTTACACTTCCGATAAAAGAAAAGCTGTGAATTAATTTCAAACTCTAATCTAGCTTTACTGATTCAATGCTATTTTAATTAATGTGTATATTTCCTCTAATGTCAGATATGATATAAACTGTATGATCAGCTTTTTGGGGGTACATTTTCAGCAACAAAAGACAATTTTAATAAAAATCCCCCATAATTATATTTTAAAATATGTATCTGATTGTGTCAAACACTACGCGTTTATGGAAACTGTGGCCAACAAAATAATAGTAAGAACACACAATTCTTATCCTATTCATTTTTAACTTGCAGGGCAGTAATAAAACTTTATAATAAATTAAAGTAAAGAACTAATTACTTGTGTTTCTCTGTGGTTTCCCCCTGTGAGAGAACCAGCTAACCAACACCTTCTTATCTGAAGGTTCCTAAACCTGAAGGGCCTCACAGACCCTGAACAACTCGTTACAGCTCTAATTGGGCTGCAGCGTGCCATTGTTCAAAATTATTTCCCAGGAGACGAGCAGAGAAGGACAATTTGTCTGTTCCTGATTCTTACTCTCACTACGGTTGGACATCGCTCTGCTTAAAGCCTCTGTTTTTAAAAACCAAAACCCAATCCTGCTGAATTATTCGTTAAGAATTGTTATTCATTTGTTTCACCTCAGCTAGTTAGAAATTCACATCAGAGTTTGGAATGTGATCATTTTCACAAATTAAGTAAAAAAAACTTAGTGAAATATCTCAAGAACAAGTGGATGAATTTTCCTCGCACTGTGACTGCTGGACATGGGCACCGGCGACCCCCGTGACCCAAAATGGAAGAAGCGGGTAAAGATAATGGATGGATGGAAGTGGATGAATTTTTTTATTTTATTTTATTTGTTCATTTCAAATTTAAAATACAAAAATTATTTACAAAACCATAGTAAGAAAAAAAAAAAAATTAAAATGAAAGGACGCAGAAGAAGAAAAAATCTTTATTGCTGGGTTTCAGATGACGTAGCAGTGACGTCACAGAATGCAGATGCGGGGCAAGAAGTAAACGCAGCCGTTTCCTTCTGTTGCTGATTCAGCATCAACATGCCTAAATTCTGTGCCGTTTACGGTTGTTGCAACCGCTCTAATCGAGAGATAGATAAAAGTTATTTTCGTGTTCCGAAAGTAGTATGCTACAAGGGGATTAATTTAAAAAAACTTACAGAAAAAAGACGACAAACGTGGATTACAACCTACGGCTAAAAACAGGAGGTGCAGAAACTGACGAGAGTCTGCAGCGACCACTTTGTTACAGGTAAGGGTCGTATCGTTTAAATCATATTTTCAGATATTTTATTGGACAGTAACTAGAAAGACAGGTAAGATATGTTATGCCCTAGCTTGTGTAGTGGTTCAACACTTGGTTGTTCCCAGAAAAAATCCGATTAGAATGCTAATGTTGTTAGCGGTTAGCTTAGTGCTAGGAAAGGCATTTACGTGTTTTACTTTAAAGTGGTGTCTTATATTTAGGTTGTCCGAGTGCAGCAGGTGATGTACATTCCCAAGACTGGGCCCCCACTGTTAACCTGGGGTACCAAAGAAGTAACGAGTGGCCACAAACAGAAGCATCCCTCCGGCGCAGGGAAAGAGCTAAGGCCTGGAAGCTTCTCTGCACTGAGGAGGCCAACAGTCTGGAAGAGGAGCTCTGTGAAGAAAGCTTACCAGCCCCTGAAAACGAACGATTCAAAGGTAAAATAATAATAAATAAAAATACTATTTATTTATTTATAGAATTTCTGAACGTAATTTTTAATAATTAAATATTTGCAGATGCAGAATGCCAGACGGATCTAAGCATGGTTGACCTCACAAAGCTGGAGGATGCAGTGAAAGGCTACACAACTGAGATCTGCGACCTTAAGGAAAAAGTCTCAGTGACTAAATTTACTCCTGAAACCTTCCAGAACAACGATAAAACAAAGTTTTATACGGGACTGCCCAACTTTTTAGTTTTGATGCAAATTTTTCAGCTCTGTGAACCTTATACATCAGCATGTCATCACTGTCAGCACTCTCCAAATTTGAGCAATTTATTATGATACTTATGCATCTCAGATTACATCTGCAGCTTCAAGACCTTGCCTATAGATTTAATGTGTCAAAAGCCACTGTGTCTCGAATTTGTTTTAGAACGATTCATGTTCTCCATGAAAGATTACAATTCTTAATAGAGTGGCCTGAGCGACAAGTAATTCAATCAACTATATTTATATAAATATTTTAAGTTTAAATGATTATACATGTATTTATCATTTAAAGTAAATCAAAAGTAAATTAAATCACTAATACTGTTACAGACCATATTTGTACATGTTAATTGTTCATGAAGACAAAAAAAAAATTTACCCAATAAGGTTGAATATTTTTAATTTATTCAATGAACTCCATAACCAATCTTTGTGAATATTGGTCAGTTAAAATGACATGAGTTTTGCTATTGAAATAAAAACATTTTTCTGAAGTAGACTCATTTTGCAACATTTGTGACATATGACATTTGTATGTGCTGTTATTTAACATATTAGAACACCTTTGAAATTCACAAGCTAATCTCATATTGATTTAAATATATCATTTGATTTAACATACTTAACTTTTCAATTAAGATTATTGTAAATAAAAAACAGCTGTCATGACATGTAACAACATCACATGACCCTTCTGCAGAGTGCTTGCTACAGGTGTAGCTGAAACATGTTATGGTAGTGACAAATGTTTTTGGGGAAAAAAAGAGCAACTGTTTAAATTTGTATAAACTTTTCAAACTCCTTTCATCAACTACTCCAAATAACATTCTTGATTCTTAGATTGGTTAGTCACGTGTGGATTTCTGTCCCAGGATTTCAGGTAGGATGCAATGTGTAAAATAGTGCTGAATTTTGGGAACTGCTGTTTCCCACAGCTGGTCATCTGGCAGAATTCTTTCCACATAAATATCATTTTCACTCCATACTACAAAATCACAATATTGTACATCCACAATGTGAATCTGATCCTGGAGCTGATGGTAATAAGGATGGTTCCTATCCAGTTGTACAGAATCTCCAACCTTGACGAGACGACGAGACAAAAACCAGGCTGTCCAGCACACATCCTCAGACCGACTTCATGCTGTTTGCTCTGTGGGCACTGAAGGACAAGACAATGAAACTTAGACATAAAAAATAAATACGGTAGTCTCCAAAACATTTCAATATGATACTTTTTTAAAGATTGTGTTTCACTCATTTCACTATCCAACACCAATGTTAGAAAATGAGACTATATTTATGTCTCTGTCAACCAGGTGTGTTCCACAGGTAAGAATGTATTAATCTGGACTAAGTTTTAAAAGGTGATGGAAAGGTCACACATTTTTTAACTGGAAACAAGGCAACATCCCACAAACTGCAAGACCATCCCCAAAACTACGGCTACATGCTGTGAAATATGCAAACAACAAAGATTTGAGTAAAAAATTATAGTTGTAACATTCATACTGTGAGGTGCGCAAAGTCTGCAGTGCAGTACCCTAATAACTCCAAAAATACACTGCACGCGGCTCCGCCCCGCTCCGGTCCGCAGGTCGCAGCTGAGCGAGTCCAATTTCCACTGCCTGCGCTCCGCTCAGGTCCGCCTGGATGCGCCGCTCCGAGACACGTGCGAGATCGCGCGATAAATCAAGTGATAAATAAGTAAGTCAGAACAAAACAATTCATTCGGTGGAAGATGGAGAACAACTGTAGAGAGACTGCTGCCTTGATCTTCTCTCGTAAATGAGCTACATGGTTTGAGCAACAGGAAGTGATGTTTACATTTCAGAATAAAATACTTTTTTATTTATTTATTTCTTGTATTGCGTTATTAGGCGTAGTCATAGTCATAAATATAATAGTTTAGTCATAGAATAGTCATAAATGATAGTTTGACAGCATTTTTGTACAAATAAATCCGTATAGAGCTAGGATTAGTCCGCCTGTGGTGATTTTATTTTGTAAATACGGAAGTTGTGCTCGTTCCTTTTCCTGTTGGTGCGACGTAATCTTCAAAAGTTGACTCCGGCACAGCTCCGTCATCCGGCAGAAATAGAAAAATTTCTAATTTTGACGGACTGCCGTCCGCTCTCCGCAGCTCGCCGCCGCCGTGTGGAGCCAGTGTAAATTCTGTCATTGATTATAATGGGTGCGTATTTGCTGCGGAGGTCGGACCGGAGCGGGGCGGAGCTGCAACGCGTGTAGTGTATTTTTGGCGTAATGCATGCTCAATAATCCAGGTAGAAAAATCTAAAAAAGCTAAGTCTGCAGTGCAGTAGTCCAAACCTTTTGAGAAATAAATTTTACCTTGATTTCACACACCCTGGCTCCATGACAGTCACATGAAACGACTCCATCTGGTGAGGCTCCCATGTATGGCCACCTTGAGTTTAACCAGCTAGTATCTGAAGTTACAAAGAAGATACGATCACCTTGATGATACTGTATTATCAAAACAAAAAAAATCATAATATTTTCAGTACATTAACTTACCTTTTTAATGGAGTTACTGTAGATCTCTGACCTACAGTGTAGAAATGCATATGACTCAACGTTAACACATACAACTCCAGCACGAATTTGGCTTTACAGAAGCTAAATATATTATTTTTAAGTAGATCCACGCACATAGAAATAACAGGGGGCTAACTAAACTTGTTGTTAGCATTAGCGATAGCGTAGTTAGCATAGGCTAATTACTAAATAAATAATACATCTCACTACTCACCCGGGCAGAAACAAGTCGACAACCATTTAAAGCTTCTTTTGATCCTAAATGGTTAACCCAAAACTCGTCCTCGCCAGTTTATTTAGGGCTTTGGCATACTTGCTGTAATCCATTCTGCTGTGTTTTGAACTGGGGAAAATCACTTCCTGCCCCGCATCTGAATTTCGCGCCACTTCCGGGTCACGTGATTGCAACCCAGCAATAGTATCTGCCCCTTCTTAAAACAAAATTAATTCAAACAAACAATTTACACAATAATTTTCCATGAACCAATTTTATAACTCATAATTCACAGATTTATAGTACTTATTGTTTTCACCATTTATTTACATTTTTTCAAAAGTTCACTCTTAATCATTTTCTTAAATATAAACATAGACTTAGCATTTTTAACATTATTATCAAAACCATTCCATAAACCTATGCCTTGTATTAAAGTAGACCGACCCTTTAAACTTGTTAATGTAGTTTAACAAAAATGTATGTTCCCTTAAGATTGTAACAACTTTTCCTCTTTACAAAATGTTTTTGAATATTTGGAGGTAGTGTTTGATTCTGTGCTTTATACAATAATAAAAAAATACTATATTCTACCAGATCATAAAACTTCAATAGTTTAATTTTACAAAACAATATATTAGCTGGATGACAGTAATGCACTCTGGTTATGATTCGTATAGCTCTTTTTTGTAAGATGAAAATAGGCTGATGAAAATATTTTAATAAAAATCACAAGGAGCTATTCAAGGCAACCTATTTCAAGATGGCGGCGGCAGCTAATCAGACTTAGCAAACAAAGAGTGGCTCTAAATCCATCACTTGTATGAATATTAAGACAACATTTTATGGGCGTTTGATGAACCCATCAAGGTTTTCTGCAAAGCTACTTTTGTAAAGAGCCCAACTAAAACAAAACAGGAACAAATAAAGACACCTTCGGGTTCTTCTCTGGACTAACAGTGATGAAACTTCTGAGACTGGTAGATAAAGCCAAGTGACACCAGTTTCCTTTCAGACTGCACTGAAGAACAGTGATCTCCAGCCGCCTAACAGGATTACGGCTGGTTCCCTGTGACTCTGCAGGCGGAGGATGCCCTCCTTACAGAGTTATCAGCTCCGCACCGCCTGCCCACGCCGGCTTCCTTTCATCTCATGGTGTTTGAAAACCCTCCAGCAGCCTTATTTTTTTATTTTGTCACATTTTAGAGGAAAAAAACATAATAATGGAAATGAGATTTTTACTGGTGCAATCATATGGAAACCATAAGAAACACGTCTGGAGCGTGTGTGGGATAAATGCAGTGAGAATGAAACAGAAAAAAAGATCATGAGAAAGAATGGACAGATTATTGAAGTGTGGAAGAACTGGGGAGGTGAAGGGCCAACCGTAACCGTACTTCCCAGAGTTAAAGAAGTAAACAGTAAAATAATACTTTGTACCTGGAACATGCTCAGAAAATATTTACGGAAGCAAACGATGTTCTCTGCCACTGGGGGATTTGAATGGTAAATGTTTGTAGTTTTCTAGATGAATTTTAAAATAATTTCTGGACTGGGATTGGACAGTGAATGCAAGTAAACCTAAATGTTTTTGGTGCAATATACTCAAGTGGGTAGGAGTTACACTGTGTAGAAGAATATAGTCCTATTTTGTTTTGCTTGTTAGAGGCAGCACAGAGTGACCAGGTGCACTGGTGGATCCAAGGGGTGGCCAGTGGTGGCCTTGGTCACCATAGATTAATCTTCGGCCACCCCACAGGGCATCCCAATCATTTGGGGAAACTATACTTTTAAGTAATATTAAAAAACTACAAAGCATAGTTTCCTAAAACGATAAGTATGGTTGGTTTACATATAATTATGGTGGTGGCCATCTTGGATTTTGACGTGGCAACATACTGTCATTTGAAGAGTGCCTAGCCACACACAAAAATGAAAGTTGGTACGTTGAAAGGAACCTTTCTTACCCTATGTAGCCACACACAAAAAGGGAAGTTGGTACTAGGCCTATCATGTTAACAAATTTTGCTGGGCGCTTAATTGTCTCAGTAATTATTGCGATAAACGATAACTTTGTTTGAAATTTGACAATAATTAGTAATTATCGTCAAATTTAAGAAGAAATGTTGGTTAATTTGTTTTACATGTAGTTTCTTTTTTGACCACAGGGTGGCAGTATAAGACTGTCTTAACCGAAGGATGGATAGTGAGGGAGCGAGCAGCATGTCCTTTAAGGAAAATGGGCGGGAGGCCCCTTCACGTGACATGGGCTGTCTCTCTTCGGTTCTCAAAATGGCGGCCACTCAGTGTGTTTTGAGCTCTTTAGCATAGCATTTTTTACACAAAGCTTTTAATAAAATACCAGTAAACAAGTTCTCAGCTAATTTTGCAGAGAAAAACTTTTTGCACGAAGGCACGGGTTTCAACTGTGAATTTTGGAGCTCTGACAAAACTGAGTTTTCTTTTTCCCCGAGGTCGGCCTTTTAGCTTAACTCGTAGCTTAGCTTCTCAGATTAGCTGCTTTTAACGATTCAAAAACGTGATTTTGGACAGTTAAAATTGATTTTAAAGCGAAAAGAGAAAGGGAGGGGTCAGTGAAGAGCACCGGAGTTGAGCCTTTTGCCATCCAGTGTCTTCAGTAGAAAGAGACACAAAGAAACGATAAAGCTGATAAATGAAAATGAGGTTGATAATTTTCATTTATCATGAGATTACCTGATTTCTTGTTTATCACGACAGGCCTAGTTGGTACTTAAGATGGTTTTCAAATCACCATGCTCACAACACGCACACACGGATGGGACAGATGAACGAAGGGTATTTCCAATTCCCCCTCTTAACTTCTGCAACGAGGGACATTAAAATTGGGGGGAGGACGTGTTGAAGCAGCAGGAGGACTGATGGGAGAAAATAAAAGAAGAAGTGAGAAAAATAGATCAGTTTGAGCTAAAACCTATATCCAAAGAGGCAGGGAGACAGAGCTGCAGCTGCACGGTTAACTTTCATCATGAAGCAGACAGACGTGACCCCCCCTCAGTTTTAATACTTCATTAAAGACCTCCATTTGCACTCATGTGTAGATGAGCTGTGATTACTGTTGGCCATCTGACTCATTTCCCTCCATTTACTGTGACCTTTGCTCCGGCTCTGCTTCCAGGTTGAACATCTAGAATCTCTCCCCGTCCCTCCATGATTACAGGCTGTTTGGGGAGCGGTGGGCATCAACAGGCAAAGTGATCCCCCTTTTCACCTTTCGTGTTAATTTCTTCTGTGGTAAACAGAAGCAAGCGCTGCCTTCGGATTTCAAACAGCACTTTGCGACGCAGCTGTTGAGATTTCAAAGCCAAGCAGGTGACAAATAGGAAGAAAATTATGGTGAAATATTTTTTTGTGATTCACAAACCTGCTGATTTTCAGCATCTGTGATATTTTATTAGCTCACTTAAAAAAAACCCCAAAAAAAAAACAATTAAAATATTTTCCATTAACACAAAACTTTGCAGAAACAGAACAGCTGCTTGTGGGGGTTTATCTGAAACATTGAAAAGTTTCGCTAAATGTAGCGCAAAAACTTTTATTAAAAAGATAATTCCTCATTTTGCTTTAAACTTTTTTTTTTAAACAGGTATATACATTTAATTTATTATTTAGAATAGTGTTAAATTAACAACATATAAGTAAATAAATAACAAATCTGATGCCAGCAAGACCCTAAAATAAGACAATTTTATTTGTTTTAAAGTAAACAATTCAAATCCTCTAACAGCTTAGGAACTGATTATATGGATCTTTAAAGAGGAACTTACCCCAAAATTAACTTTTTTTATCTGATAAACTCCCTAGAATGTGTGTAAAATCATGTATAGCACTATGTCTGTGTTAATTTTCATGTTTTTGTGCGTATTTGTTCAAATCGGCAATATTTGGTCTAAAAACGTGTTTACACTAATCCTATGGGTTGAACTGTGGTACTGCAGCCTAATTTACATATTGGTCAACGACTGTTCACTCTGACGTGTCTTGTACACTCTGTCGTCACATCCTCTGCTGCGTGAGTCAAGCCGAGCCACTCCCTTGCAGAGATCGGGAGTTGGATTAGCGATAGCAACATAGCATTAGCATTAGCATTGTTATTAGCTGTGCGCCAAGTCTCTCTCAGCTTCTGGTGAGGGAGGGGGTGAAAAGTCCTCCACCTCACTGACGTAACTAACTAGCTGTGTCGCTGTGATCACCATAGATATCGTATATAAACACATTGCATAAATTATGCTAATGCTAGCTGCATGTCACAGTCTCTCGTCCTGGCCACACCTCCTCGCTCTAACCCACCACCACCTCCCCCTCCTTTAGGCGGTGTCTCTTGGCACACCCACTTTGCATTTTTTTAAATCTTGTCTTGGGGCGGAGCTATTGTTTCACAGTGGGGTAAGTTCCTCTTTAAGTTTATCAAGAAAAATAAATGCCCATTTTTTCTGAACTTCAGATGTGCAAAAGTTTTCGGCCGTTTACTCAATCCAGGATTTGAAACCAATTTTCTGTAATTGTCTTTTAATTGTAATTTGATTCTTGTAATTTTCTATAAAGTGTCTTGATTTTGTGGCGGCCTTTATCACAAAATTGTGATCAATGTTCCAATGTTTTGAAGCTTTATTTTTCCCTTTAATCTGTCAAGACTAATAAAATTTATAAAGTTTACCATATGACTGATCTGCGGTTTTGAAGCCACGGAACAAAATGTCCTTAAATCTGCTGAATCTGATAAATGACCGGCTCTGTGTGAAACAGCACGTCATATCTGATTTTTATAACTCTGTTGCACATTTATGTTGTTGTTTGTTATTAAAATAATAATAATAATCTCCTCCACTTAGGAGAGAAATTCCTTCCTTTCCTTCTAGTTGGATCACCTTTTCTATACCAATTAAAAACACGGTAAGTGACATACACTAATAGAAATACGGCTGCGATTAATATAATGCATTTCAGCCAGGAGTTTTTGTTTCTTATCAACATGAAAGATCATTTTTTTTAAAGAATAAACACTTCAAATCCAAAGACAGAGAGAACAAATTTAAATAAATAAAGATAAGAGGACATGTTGCAACTTGTTTCTTCAAGTGTAAAAAGAAAAAAAAAAAACATATTAGAGATTTAAAGCAGTGTTTGACTGGCTGAAGCTGTAATTCAGTCTCAGAATAAAAATAAATATATAAAAAAAACAGGTTAAACAGTCACAGAATAAAATACAAAATCTCCCGAGGGCTAACGCAGTAAAATAAACAACAACAAAAGTCTCCGTTTAGAGCCACAAGTGGATTTGCGTGAAAAAGTCATGTTAGATAAAAGCATGTTTCTGTGTCTTTGAAACTGATGGAGACATCTGAAGACGTCTCAGTGTCTCAGTTGTGACAGAAGTCTTTGTTTACTCCGGCTTCATGTCGTTGTTTATCACAGGTCTGTGTTGTTGTTGTGTTCTAGTGATGACAGCTTAATGCACTGGAGGCAGCAAGTCGGTAAAACCAAAGCAGACAGTTTGAAACCAACCGTAAACAAGAACAACATTAGTCTTAAAAATAACCAAGTACGGTAGGTTGTTTTTGTCAGAGGGATAGATTCCCGGAAGAATTAACGTCTTTTTAATATTTTCAAGTCAAACAAACGAGAACGGTTTTGTTCCAAACTGTGCTGAAGTTCTGAAACGCTCAAAAATATAAGAACACAAACAAAATGCTTCTTTTGTTGAGCCACGTGTGGACAAAGCTAACAGAGCAAACACGTTGTACAACTGTTGACCTTGATTTGTGATCTTGACCTTAGAGTTGGGGGTATGGAAAGACTACACAAATGTGTCATTTCATTAACTTTTCTTGAATGACTCAAAACTTAACACCCTGAAAAGCAACGACCTTGTTTGAAATTTGAACCTAATTTATGACCTTGACCTTGGAGATGGGGTTATGAAAAGTACACATGACACTCCGTCATACGTGTTTGACGTTTTGTTAAAGTTATGCGTGAGACAAGAAAAAGTTTACATATGCAAAAAAGGATGGAGGGCGACTATTCCATAAGAAGTCCGTCAAGATGGGCATTTAATTGAAACAATAATAATAATAATAATAATAATAATAATAATAATAATAATAGTAATAATAATAATAACAATAATAACAACAACAACAACAGTAAAATCCTCTGATAAAATCAAAGGAAATCATCAAAGGAAAATAACTAATTTTAACAATAATGTCCATCTTAGCAAAAAGAAAAAAAAGACTGAAAAATATCTGACTGGACTTTTTTATTTATTATAAATAATTTATTATAAGGATTTTTATTTTTTCAAAACTATTCCAGCCTTGTTATATTTTATTGTTTGTAAATTTCTTCTAATTAACTTTTTCTGGACCAGGACGACTGATGCAAAAGGGGGAGAAAAAAAGTTTTTGTTACATCTTCAGTACTCCCAAAAATATGAAACCTGCACAGAGGAGGCTGGAAGGTCAGGGGTTAACCTGAATTCTCAGTCAAGTTCACACAGAGAAACAAAAATTGACTTTTTTCAAAGAACAACATGTCGTAAAATCATTGTAAAAGTCTCCAAAAAACAACTTTTATAGGCGAGTAAGAGGAGCAAACACAGCAGAAACAGTCTGGCCCTGTTCACACCTGCCACTAAAAGTCATTCTTAGCTGTAGGATTGTTATAGAGCTAAATTAAAAAAAATTAAAAAAAATTAAATCAACAATAAACTTTTATTAAACTAATGTTTTGTTGCTTTATCATTAAAGTAAATTTCAAGGTGGAGCGTGACCGGTTTTTCTTTAGTTTGTTTGTTCTGATTGTTTTTAGAGATGATTGGACCCACTGTGAGTGATGATGTGCAGCATCAGTCACAACACAACCGTCTGAGAAACGTCATGTTGCAATATATTCACTAATTTCACACACAGAGCTGATGTGTGCACGGTAAAGTTGTGTAAAACAGCTGACTGTTGTTACTGCCAGTTGTGAATGCTCTCAATCAGAGCTGTTCACTCATAATCAAACCACACAAGACGGATGTATAATTCCAGATGTGAACAGGGCCTTGGTGCTGTTTCTGCTTTTTAAACACAGTCAAATGTGTTGCAATTGAAACTCAGGTTTGAGAGCTACATTTATGACACTTTTCTGCTTATTTACTACTTTTCATCCATCAAGGACACATTTAAGTGAAATTCCCCCACAGGGGCAGATGTTGCAGCCAAACCAAACTGGAGAGCAAGAAGTAATTTCAATGTTGTGTGAAAGTACATTAACAGCTTAGAAAAGTGAAACCCTTCTGCTCTGAATGGGAAGGCACTCGAGGCTCAAGGTCAGACTAATTTGAAACATTTACCACGAGGTGAAACACTTTCTTTCATGAGCCAAAGCTCTGACTCATTAAAAAATAAAAACTTACACAGATGAGCTGTGACCTCTGACCTCTTCTTTTTATAATTCCTGACAGTTGTGTGTATGGGCATTAAGCTACATTTGAATGTGTGAGCTGTCATTTGGAACAGCACCCTCATTCAGGTGTATATACTGTATATATGCACAAAATTAAATTACGAATTAAATACCTTTAGAACATTTTAATGATACTGTTTTATATTTTAAAAAGTTTAATACATTTTCAAAAAAGGCATTTTTTACAGCAGTGTTCCCTTAGCGATTAAAGTACTTTTAGTAACAAAAGCATGAACATATCAAATATGAAAGCAAAGCAGTTTGCCAGAGCAATAATATTTTTAGTTTATTTCAGAGAAGAAAAATATACATTTTTAGGCAGAATCATTGATAAGTCCGTACTGGATTATTGAGCATGAGTGAATGTTTTTTGTCTCTTTTGTCTCTATCACTGTGATGGACTGGAGACCTGTCCAGGATGTCCCCTGCCTCTCACACAGTGACGGCTGGATATGGGCGCCTGTGACCCCTGTGAACCGAAAAGCTCAATTTACTGTAAACAGGCAGGCTAATAAAATCCATGAATCTCCCTTCAAGCTCACGAGGGATCAGGTTTGTTGGGGTGTGAAAACAAAGATTTTGGACTCTAGGCTTTTTTGAATTCAGGACACAAACTTCACGAGTTCATATGCCGTGAGCTGAAAACCTTTCTGTTCACCTGCTTTTCCACTGCAGTCGCTTGAGCTGAAAGATTCATGAGAGCCCACTCTACGTTTATCTTCCTTTCAATTACTTATCAAGCCGCAGAAATATCCTAATAGCATCCGTTATCATCGACCATTCAGCCTGTACAGATGATTCCACGTTCCCCCGACGGGATGAACTCCTCTCAGAGCGCCGAGGGCTCAACAAACAGAACCGGAGTTACATCCAGTTCAGGGATAATAAGGCTGGTTTATATTGGTTTTGACTGGGCTGACTGTGGGGGCTAAAGGTGGCACACTAGATGACATTCAGACAACAGCTAAATAAACCTGGGTTCTTTATATCTGCAGGCTGCGGCTGTCCAACTCAGAGCTTCCACGAGCAACAAAACAGGTGCTAAACTAGAAAAACGAGCATTCTCAGTGTGAATGCTGAGTGCTGACTTTTGTTGAAGATGTTAAAACTGAATTGTCCAAAATGAAACGAGCAAAACAGGCTAAAATCAGCCAAATGGTAACTAAAAGCTAAAAGTAGAAAAAACTAGCTAAAAGTAAAATCTGTAAACCCATGGCTAAAAGGTAAACCCAACAAAACTGTAGCTCAAACAGTAACACGGTACCGGTAGCTAAAACGAGCTCAAAAAAATCTAAAAGCAGGATTAGAATATTAAAACCTGAATTAGGATATGAGTAGAAAAAAAAGCTAAAATTGCACTGTTCTCCTGAATGAGCTGAACATTTTGATTTATGATTTGTTGAAACAGCAACAAAATTATGGAACAAGAGCGATGCCAAAAAAAAAAAAAAAGTACAGAAGAAAAAAGGATGGCAATACGTAATGAGAATGCTTCATGAGCTTTCACACAATCAGAAAAGTCACTTCAGGCTTCAGCTGCTCTTTGCAGCCACACTCATCCAGCAAAATATTTACTCATAATAATAAAAATAATATTTGGTGGACATGCATTCAAACTCTTCCACTGAGTTTTTTAAGCAGCCCGACTTCCAAAACCTTAACAGCTTTTGCTGTTATTGGAGGGTGCAGCAGAACATGTTGCACCTTTAGCCGAGTCCTACCATAAGCAGAAGATCAGCTTCCAGAGAAGAATCACAGAGAAGTGAACTGACCAAAGGTAAATGGGATTTATTCTAATAATAATCCAAGCATGAGCAGATATTCAATTCTTATTACCCACAACCGCTATAACACGAACACATGCTGCTCACGTGGGAGAGCATTTACTCAAAAAATAACACAAAGTGCATTATTTGACATAATGAGGCATAATTAGAAAATATGAGGCACAGCATAAAGACCTGCAACACAAACAAGTTTTGACATCTCCATTTTTTTCCCAGTTTTGATCTTTAGCCAATCAGCAGTCAGCATCTCAGCTTTTTTTAGTTTTAAAGAAAGTATAATTTTCTGTTTCTGACAAACTTACCTGTGCTACAGCCACCTGCGTCTGCTGCTGCTGCTGCTGGAGCTGCTGCTGCAGCAGTTGCATCTGGTGGTAGATGGATAGGGGCGCGCCGGGCGGGAGCACGCTCGATGCCGGGAGCAGCATCCTGGGGCTGGACACCAGCAGAGACGCCTCCTCTGAAGCCTGAGAGAGAAAACATTATTGTTATTATTGCAAAACATGTTGTTTAGAGAAAAACAGTATGACTCGTTCACATTCGGTTCGGCCCACCTGCGTACCGTTTCGGTTATTTTTTCACTCATTAAATGTTATTAACGGGAGAGTATATGTGCCGCGTAACTAAAATTCCTAGGCGAGTTTCAGCACGGCGCTATTATCTTGCAGCACGCGTAGCATTAGCAGCCTAGTTTTCGTTGCGGTCTCCTATTTGGGTACGTTATGGCTTCCTTGTTAAAAGACGAGCGCAAATCCAAAGCTGTGTGTGGACGTTGTTTCACGGAGATTGAATCTGCAGCAGCAACATGTCCAACTTGTTAATGCGCTTGAAACGACATCATCCCAACATGGTACGTCTTTTACAAGCAAGAAAAGCAGCTTGTTGCAAACGCCGCTAACAGCATCAGCATTTAAACAACCTTCATCAGGTGATTCAGATCGGTCCAGATCAATAACACAAACTGTAATAATAATAATAATGAATTCAATTTATAACGCACTTTTCATTAGTGAAAATCTCAAAGTGCTACACACATTGAATGCTACACACATTCATACACCGGTAACGGCAGACTACCATGCAAGGTGCTTTCCAGTCCTACCGGGAGCAACTCGGGGTTAAGTGTCTTGCCCAAGGACACAACGACACATGGTGTGGGGAACCGGGATTCGAACCACCAACCTTCCGATCGGGGGACGACTGCCATTACCACTACGTCACGGCCGCCCCAACTGTAGGAGTTTTTAAAGCTCTGGATCTATGTCTGAATGTTGTTGATGCACCGGCTTTAAAGTTATTGAGCCTCACTACAACATCCTTCACGTCAACACTTCAGCCAAAAAGTTAAAAACTTTATGAAAAAGTTAAAACTGATATTGTCAACAAGCCCTGGAGCAGATTAAAGTCCTGCCCTGATAATGATGATGATGACCGAGAGATTTAACCACCTCAACCGTTCAAGAAGAGGTATTGTTGTTTTATTATTATTATTATCTAATTAACCTTTTCAATTTAAAATTATAATCTTATTAACTCTTTTTTTAACCTCTTTGTGTTTTAGTTCCAGTCTGGGACAGAGATAGCAGCTGAGTCTTCTTCCTCTTCAGGGAAATCCCCCAGATCACCTGCAGCTAAGAAGTCTGTGATGACTGAACTCTGAACTTTTCCAGGGACCTGTCCCACCTGGAGGAGCAGGTCCAAGAAGAGGTTGTTGTGAGTAATGAGGAAAAATACAGCCACACTGCTGCTACTGTTGTTACAGATATTATTTTCTCCACCACTGGAGATATTCACTGTAACTAGATCTGTGCTTTTAGCGGAAAATGTGGACAAGTTGGTCTTTTTGGACAAAAACATTAAACTTGATTAGTTAGATTGTAAACAGTCTGTTGCTACTTATTGTTCTGGTTCTGAATGTTATTGTATTTATTAAGATTTTTATTATTGTTAGTATAGTTTATTTATTGTAAAGAATGTCGTTTATTTAAAATATCATCCAAATGGGTTGCTTTTATTTATTTTTATACAAACGTATTGTTTACTTGACACATTTTCAAAATAAACATTTTAGAAGTCTTTTTTTTTTTTTACCGAAAATTAACCACCGAACCCTCCTTGTAATTGAACAGAATCGAAATGTGATTTTAGCGTACTGTTACACCCCTAACTTTTTTTTTTTTTTTTTTTACTAGCACTCAAAATGATAGCTCTGGATGTAAACAAACAAACATCAAAACAAGGATTTGAATATGACATGCAGAGCTGCTGATGAGCTGCATCAGTTCGAAATGAGCGACGCAGACGGAGAAATTAGCGAAGTAACACCCAAATCCTCGACTCCAACAACGATGAGCTTTGGGACTCGGATTTCCTTCAGCTGACGGGAAGTCACCTCATTGTTTAAAAGCTTCGGCAGCCATCGATCCC
Source organism: Garcialebias charrua (assembly GCA_038048925.1). Lineage (NCBI taxonomy): Eukaryota > Metazoa > Chordata > Actinopteri > Cyprinodontiformes > Rivulidae > Garcialebias > Garcialebias charrua. The sequence goes on along the minus strand of JBBPBX010008280.1, from coordinate 2,226 downwards.
TCTCCATCATTCCAGCTGTCAAAACGAGTTTGACTGCTCGGCAGATTTGTTGCTTTAATCACATGATGAAGCAAATATATTATTGAGGAGAGAAATAAAAAAATAATCTAAATAAAAGAAGACAAGCAAAATTATGTGCTGTGTTTAAAACAAATAAACAAAAAAAATCACGTTAAATTTCTGCAGTGCCTGAAGAGATAAATAACAAGGCACTTCAGCTGAAACAATGAAAACAATTACCAAACCAAGACAGTGCAACCCTCAGACACTCAACGTGCCATCACATCATTTACATGTACAGTATTTAATAATATAAAATAATATAATTTGCATAAATGCTGATTACAATCAAATTTTAGTCTTATTCTTTTGTCACAGCTACTTTGGGTGAAACCTTAAAAATAACATTTCACAAGAAGCCACGCTCAAAGAATGTGACATGTATGACTCTCAGCTACTACCACACCAAGCTTTAGCTCCATATCTGCAAAACTGACAGAATCATAGCCATTTATGTGTTTTCCAAGAATAGTGGACTGTGGTAGCCATTTAAATTGCACTGACTTTAAAAGGTTAATCAGCTGTAGATGTCCATTCGGTGAATACTTCCTAAAAGTTTCATTAAAGTCTGTCTAGTGTATCACAAGATATTTTGCTAACAGTCAAACAGAGATGACACAACCCATTAATCCAAAAGCTAGTGAGTAAGTGAAAAACCTTGCACCGATAGATCACATGGAGAATATGATAAGAATAGTGGACTGTGGTAGTCATCTTAAATTGCATGGACTTCAAAGGCTAATCAGCTGTAGATATACATTCTATGATTACTTTCTGAAAGTTTCATTAATGTCTGTCTAGTGGTTCACAAGATATTTTACTAACAGACAAACAGAGCTGACACAAACAGTTAATGCAAAAGTAAGTAAGTAAAAAAAAAGCTTGCACACAACATGGAGAATATGATATGAATGACTTTCAGCTACTACCACACAACATTTTTAAAAACAATAACTAAAATGGTCTGAATCAAAGTCATCCTTGTGTTTTCTAACATCAGTTGGCTGTGATGGTCATCTCAATATGAGTTGGCTCCAAAATCTAATCAATTATAGTGGTACATCCAAAGATTACTTCCTGGAAATGTGCTTAAAATCATTCAAGTGGTTCATGAGAAATTTTGCTAACAGTCATATTTGACAACAAATAATTGCAAAATTTCAAACAACGATGTTGCTCAATACGTCAGCCCTCAGAGTGTGTGTTGGGGATCAGTCTTAGCTCTTATCATGCCAAAATTTAGCCCAATATCTATAAACTACAAGCAACAAAGATAACTAGAGAAATTGAATATTCTGCAAAAATGCAGTGTGAATGCTTGTTGCAGAAGAACTTGTTGAAAAACAGCTGAGATTAGCTAAAAACAGCTGAAATATAGCTGAAATGGATGAACAAGCCTAACTTAGCAGAATAAAGCAGAAAGAACACGTTTTCCGAATTACATTTAAATAAGCAGAAATTTTGCAAAAAAAGCTAAAAGTAGCATAAAATAGCTGAACGTAGCTGAAAAGGCAGAAAGAAGCTTAAACTACAAGAAGGAAGTGGAATGCGCTGAAATTAGCTCTAAAATTGTGGATGTACCGATAACTGCAAAGGCAAATTTTTGTTTAAAACAGCCAAATAGTAGCTGAAACTATCAGAAATAACCAGAAAGGAGTATAACAAGCTGAACTTAGCATAAATAAGTTAATTAGGCTGAAAGTAGTGGCAAAACCAGCTAAAATTAGCAACAAAAAAAAGTAGCCTAAAAGGTAGAACAAGCTTAAATTAGTATAACAAAACAGAAAGAACACGTTTGCCCAATTAGGCTGAAAGAAGCAGAAATGAGCACAGAAATTGAAATGATAAAAACAAAAGCTAAAATTAGCAAGAAACAGCTGAAAAGTAGCTAAAAAGGCAGAAAGAAGTTGAAATTGCAAGAAGGAAGCGGATGAGCACATTTTAGCTGAATTAGGCTGAAAAAAGTTGAAATGAGTAAAACAAGTGTGGAATTAGCTGAAAATGCTTAAAATAGCATAAAAAGCTAAATAGTAGCTGAAACAGTAGAAAAAGCTGAAACTTGTAGAAATAAGCTTGAAGGAGCATAACAAGCTGAAATTAGCAGAAATAAGTTAGAAGAAGCACACAAATGTTGTAATAAAAATCTGAAAGAACAAAACAGCATTA